>JAAEAF010007414.1:0-51048 GCA_011037195.1 Triatoma infestans | reverse complement strand
GTAGCACGAGCGGTTTCGTATTAGGGCTTGTAAGTATGTAAGTTTAAAAGAGAATGAAGTATTAGTAATAATCAAGAAATCACCACTGTTAACAATAAATATATTCTGTTAAAGTAATAACTATAACTTATTTGATATTATAAACTTATTTAATTTATTGTGAAACTGGCACTGATACTAAGAGAGCGATTCCTGAAGTGTTCTGGCTTTGGAAGCAGAATACAAACTTCGTTGTTTGAAAGCAGAAGTGAGACTATGTACTCTTTGAAAGCTGATGGCAGACTCTATACTTTTGAATTGCTCTCTCTCTAGCGGGGGAATTTTCTTGTACAAAAGAATTAACTTAACGGGATTTTGTGCCTTTGTTTTTCTATTTGCCATGACCCCAATTTACAGTACCTGACTCTAAAATACACTCTTTTTGAAGTTAAATTCACAGCACTAAGATAATTATAAAATGTTAACAAAATTAGATTTTTGATACCATAAAATATTCTAAATTATTTTTAAAAACTATTATTTTTCTATTTCGTTCTTCCACTACACATTTTATATTTTCTTTCCCTTTTGTCATGCTAATGATTCTTGATATATAATTTGTTTAGTTCTGATGTTTCTGTTTTAATGATGTGAAATGAAATTTAAGTTTATTACTTGGCTAACTTGGCAGACGGACAGATGTCCATTGTCTTATAAGTGTAAATTTATTTCTATGATAGGACCGTTTTTGTAATTATTTTTTTCATTAAAACAATATTCTATTGTATTATGGAAATTATTTAAACTGCCTGGTAAACAAATTGTGAGTTTCTTAAAACAAAATCTAATTCTCTGTCTTTACAAGATTCTCAGCAATTATTCTGCTCACCCATCTTTATTTTGGAACATACTTGATATGTAAACTAGGCCTCTTTTACCGCTTGTGCAGTGTCGATCGTTTGCCTTCACTAATCCACTCATTCCAGTCCTGGGCCGTTTGTTTACATCTCTCCCATTTGTAATGGAATCAGATATTAGATGTAATGGAATCGTTTGATGTGTGATTCCTGGAGTAGCAGATGTCTTGAAGAGGGCGGAAGTTAGTTTGAGAGATTTGGAAGTTAGTGCTCGAATTATTAAACGGTTTTTTATATAAAAATAAACTGTATTTTAACAACAGTCATCTGTCTTAGTGTGCGGCCTTGTGCGACCTTCGTAGTTTGCTGACCTTATTTAGTGGTCATAATTATCGCGGTGCCTGCCTTTGATGTCAGAATTGATGAAAAGGCTTTGTTGTTTGTTTGGTTGACCGCGCTGTCGGCGGCCAACAGTGTCACTGTTTTCACCCTTTTCTTAAGATAGCAGCTGGCTGGAGCCACTAGTTGTAAATTATTTCTTTGGTGTACTTTGCCGATGTCAATGACTTTGCCATGTCATTACACATTCGTTACTTCTTGATAAACGAATTTCTTTGGACGACTCTAAAGGACCGACTCCCCATATCGTGGGAAGGGATCTAATTTACTTGAATGGGCCCATTATTCACTTGAATCAGTATTTATAGTAAAAAAGTTGATTTATACAAATGGTCTTGTTGGTCTTATTATTATTTTTTTTTTTTTTTACATTTTTTCTGTGACTGATCTTCCTTTAATATTTCAATCCATCCTCTTGGATACTACAAAAAAAACTGATGTGTTCTATATCGTTCCTATTTATTACAATACGTTTTTTCTGTGCCAGGATATGTGGGGATTAGAGGCAACGAAACAGCCAACTAACTAGTAAAAAATGGTCTAGAACCTGTCCTGGGGATTAGGACAGTGCGTGCATCTCTTAGAGATTGAGTTTGGAGCCCGACTAAGTCTGGAAATTAAGTCCAGGAACCAGTAGGAAGATAAGTTTACTGTTGTATGCAGATGATGTGATCATGACTGCTGATAACCCTGTGGTCTTACAGCAGATGATCACAAAAATTAGAAAAATATTGTGACCTCTGGAATATGGAGATAGATATGCATAAATCTAAGGTTATGATGGTTAGGAGGGGAGGGAGAAGACCTAGAAAGAATGAGAAATGGTATTATATAGAACAAAAGTTGGAGGTGGTCACTAGATACAAATATCTGGGAGTCACTTTTATACCATATGGACACTTTGCTGCTCATTTAAAGGAGAGGCTAATAGTAGCTAAACATACATTAGGTGTCACTTGGCAACAAATTATGAAAAATCAAAAAATCCCTTTGCAACAGAAAGTGCAGGTGTACATATTGAAACTGCAGTTTGAATATATTCTCTTAGTTTTTAATAAAAATGAAGAGAGGCTTAATAAGTTTCTCCTGAAAGAAATAATAAGAAGGCAGATAGGGTGGTATAAGACTTGGATCAGGTTATGGGAGCAATGGATAAAGCCGCAGAATCCAGAATTTAAAATTGAACAGCTCACGACGGATAGAAAGGGATACAGGTTGGTGGTGTAAAGGCTGAAGTCTGGAACTAGAGAAATGTGGTTAAATAGGGCAAGAATATCGGTTAACCATCTACTTTATGCCTAATTAGATTACGATAAAAATGGGTATATGAACAATAATAATATTAATCTGGTTAGGAATATAATTAAGGCAAGAGCGGAACTTTTAAGTATGAATTATATTCTTTGGAAGAAAGATAGATACTATGAGTGTTCATTGTGTAATAGGAGAGAGCTAGAGAGTGTGGAACATTTCCTTGTCCGGGGTCCTTGATGAATTTAGATTGAGGTATTTAGGGGCACATAGGCTTCAGCGGGAGCACCTCGTAAACATTCTAAATGGGGAAAACTGGCCTGGAATAAACAATTTTGTTAAATTTGCGGTATGTACAGGTGGGAATTAATCCAAGAATTTAATTATTTTTGAATATATGAACTAAATAATTGAACTTGATAAAGACCGAACTCCTGGCAGACGGCAATAGCCATGCCATTATGGTTTTATATAAAACAGTAAATATTTGAAGTATATTTTTATTTTTGTTCTTTGTTCAGAATGTATTATTAATTTACAGAAAGGCTGTTATTTCATTTTTAATTTATCTTTTTTCTTTCTTTATTCTCAATGTGAATTTATTATGTTTTGAATTCGTATGCTGTGTTATAGTGTATAATAATAAAACTGCCATTCATTCATTCATTCAGTCCAGGAAGCAAACACAGCAAGACGTTGATGTCAAAGCTGTGTAAGAATAGAACTAAAGAGTCTGCTTAGAATGGAACCAGATTTGTCTGATGACAGGCCTTTTCAGGGACACGATAGGTAGAAGAAACATCTTCACAAGATGGGGTAATTAACTTTGTTGATATATTTTACAAGGAAGAGCAAGTAACGGCCACACAACTGCTGTTCGATTGTATTGCAATCGCTAAATTGCTTGATGAGACCTTTAGAACATTAAGACCAGTGGAGAAGAGAGCTCAAAGACCAGAGCAAAAAGAGCTCTACAGCACTACAGCAAAGAAAACTTTCTACATATTCAAACCGGGAAGGATTCTTTTGCTAGATTTACAGGGGTAGATACAATGAGCTTTTTATTGGCTACAGTGCCTGGGGAATGGGAACTATCCCATATTTTAATCTATTGTAGACAATAGGATCAGACACGCAAAATCCATCAACCGGAAATGGCTCCAAATCATTTCAAAATATTTTTCCAGAAAAAAATCATTTTAGGTTGTATTTTTTTTGAATCCATGGGGTTACGCTTTACTGAAACAAGTTTTGCTAGAGGCTGGCAGAGGTGCTATCACATTCAAGTATTCCTTGAACGCAAAAAAAACCATAAATATTATTCCTACTTCTGTAATGATAATGTAATGCGTAACGGTCAATTAAGTGATTCTCAACCAAATTTGAAGAAATTTTCTCAATGATTAGATTTGTAATTATTGGGATAAAAGAGAAAGTTGTGTTATATATTTCTCATCATATTTTTAAGAGTTATTTTACGATTTATTTTAACCATCACACTCATATAATATTGAGGACAATTAAATGTAATAATTAGTAAACATGATTGTTGAAAAACTTTTGTTAATTGTAGAAAACTAGTCGGGAAGTTAAGAAATGTACAATTGTTTTAATTAAATTATTTGAATTATTAAGAACAGTTTTGCGTCGTAATAAAAAATTAACTTGTTCACAGTAATTAGATTATGTTTTATTTAATTCGTAAATCCAAACAATTTTATTTAAATTATTTAAAAATGATTTCCTAGAAATTTATATTTCAATATTTAGCTGAATGTATTTTGTATATTTTCTCCAGCGAGATTTTCCCTTATGCATGTGTTTTGATTAGCTACGTTAATTAAACTTTAGCACATGAAATGTTAGATCATATCAACTATTCAATTAAATCGAACCAGGAAAATGTCCCATACTTTGTTTATTATGAACGACTTCGTTTAAAACATTGATTTGATTTCTTATTATTATTTTAAATTATTTTTAAAGTTGTTTACTATTGATATTATACTATATATATAAAATATTTTTTTATGTATAAATTTAGTTCTTACAGAAAAAAAAATCTGATGTGAAACACTCACAATACTTTCTCTTAATCCAATTTACATAGTTACATAGTCTCTAATTAATCGAACTCTAATATATAACGCTTCTTTTTATTATAATATTTTTGTTTTAATTGCACTAATAGTTAGTTCGATTACATTTTTTTATGTTGTGAGAAACTAGATTTTGATTGCATTAGTTCAAGCGTAGATCTCCATCTTTACAGTACCCTTTAATACTTTGTGAACTGCGCCACATACATAAAATTAAGGACAATACAATGAAAAACTAGGTCTAAGCAAAATTTTTTAACTGAATATTATTATGAATTCCTTGGAGAAAATTTTGTAGGTATTTAACATCAATTTTATTTTATTCCATTAGTATAAGCGGCCAAATAAAAAAATGGCGGACTTAAATTTTTGATCTTGCATTTCTGCCTAATTCTCTTTTGCTTTCTTTTTCAACAATGGAATGAAAATTCAGAATTTTTTTTCTTTATAATATTTTCTTAATAATATGTCGTGAATTGGATGTTGAGGTTTGGTCATATAAAAAAACTCTTTTTAAATTTTTACAGACATTTTGGCAAATTTATTGCCTTCTTCAGGGTCTGTACAAAGGTTTGAATACAAATAAATAAAAAAAAAAATAGAAAAACAACATAAAATATAAACTTAAAATAAATATTTTAAAAATCAATTTTTTTAAAATAAACTATATAAAATAAACTAAATAAAACGTATGATCTATATAGCACATTTAAATTATTTTAAAACTATTGTTGTAGACACAGATCAATATAAAACTAAATCACAGCTGTTTGAAAGGGTGACAATTATGTGGTATATATAAGAGATACTTTACTCTTTATATATGCCACATATTGTCAAACTTTCAATAGTTGTGATTTAGTTTAATATTGATCTGTTCTACAACAAAAGTTTAAAATAAATTTAAATATGCTATATAGATCATACTTTTTATTTAGTTTATTTATATAGTTTATTTAAAAAAAAAATTATTTTGAAAATATTTATTTTAAGTTTATATTTTATGTTGTTTTTCTATTTTTTTTTTCATTTGTAATCAAACCTTTGTACAGACGCTGAAGAAGGCAATAAATTTGCCGAAAAAATTGCATTTTTTTGTTTTTTACAATGTTTTTTTTCCACAATTTGATAATTTACAAAATACCTGCGGAGGTAAAATTAGAAAAAAATAATTTTAAACTGCGTGTGTTTTTTTTTCAAAGGAATAATTAGCTGTAAAATAATAACCAATCACAGTGTAGAAGAGAACGTGTGAAACGTGTGTGTGTTAGGCCAATCAGAAATGTCGAATTATCATTTTGACCACGCCCATATTTGCTACCTTCACTTCTTTCACAGAAACTTTCACTTACTGCAGTTTTTAAAATTGTAATTAATAAGTTTTATAGTTAGTATAGCAAATTAATGAGGGAAGGGAATAGCTAAGTGGTTAGCGTGTTGGACTATTAACACGGAGGACCTGGGTTCAGTCCAGCTATGCTACCCTTAGATTTTTTCTTCCTAGGAGCCTCTACAGCTCACTGTCCGGTGATGGACAGTGTTGTCTGTAACGAGAGAACACTGTCCGGAGCCCGGCAGTGCACTGAGAAGGCTCCGGGCGCAAATGACCATATATGTTGACGCGCCTTGAATTAAAAAAAAAAAAAATTAATGAAATTCGTTAGTGTTTTTTTTTGTCGATAATCGCGAAAACTAAAGAATTGTTCAGTAGAAAAACACGTCCGGTTTACTGGTTTTCTTGAAAATAACCCTACCTCTCCCCCAAAAAGCCCTTTTAAATGAGTTTAAATGTTCCAAATAAAAGATGTAGCTTTTGTTGAACTAGTGTAGTACACATAGTTAGTTTAAAAAAAAATTCCGTTTTGGAGAAAATAGCAGAAAAATGGGAAATACTTTTCAGTAAAAGTGCACTTCCGGTCATCCGATTTTCTTTAAACTTGGAATTTTTAACTTAATTCTAATTAATATTATTTAGATGATAGAATTTTGTAATAAACTGAAACACCATTTTAGTGGCAAATCTAGTCCCTCCCCTCCCATAAAAGTGTCCTTAAATGAATTTTTCCGGAGAAATGTTTCAAGTGAAAATTGTATGTATAGTTTTCAAGTTTAAAGAAAATCGTTGGAATCATTTTCGAGAAAATTTGATAAAGTAAAAAAAAAAAAAAAAAAAAAAAAAAAAAATTCATTAAAGTCGGTACTTCCGGTTAAAGAATTTTGACACATAACTTACTGTCGGATTCCATGGTGATACCTAAACGGAACATCGAGTTTGAACTTCCTGCGATTTTTCGTTTTTTGGCTATGCTGTTCACATACATCACCATATTCTAAAAACCACTTATTTGGACTCAGGGGACCTCAAAACGGATATTTCCGGTGAAAATTTGACACGATTACAATAGTTCCCTCTTGCTAGGAGTAAAAGCAAGTAACAAAATTATTTTGATAAATTTGTTGTTATATGATATTTTTACTGAACAATAGTTTTAGCACTGTATTATATATAAATAAATGAAGTCGGTGGGAAACCGTACATTTAATAGAAGAATGTTATCATACAGTCGTTACCCGAATGTGATTACAGTCAAGACTGTGGTACTACCTCTTAAAGTAAAATTTATCAAAAAAATGTTTAAAGCAGTAATGATAGGCTTATATATTATTATTATAAGTGCTTTATTTTAAAAATAATACAATAAATGATAGAATACTTGAGTACTGAAACATGGCAAAGAGCCGTTTGCCAGAGTTTACAGCCATAACAGAAAAACGAAAAATAATAAATAAAAAGAAAAAAAAAGGAAAAATGATGAAAAACAAAGCAAGAATTAAACTAGAACTAAAACAGAACTGGAATAAGATAGGACAGTATATAAGAGTATTAACACAACTAATGGTTAAATAAATCAAACGTACTTTGATAAATTAGAATAAAAAAAAGCTAAAAACTAACCTAAAGAATCTGAGATCCTGATGTGCCTAACTCTCCAAGCGTGGCGAGTATAAGCAATTAAAGGATGACAAGGCCGTTAGTCCGGTTAGGTAAACAATAATTTCTCCTCCGAAAAGTGAACATTTGCCAGGATGGAGGAGCCGCACTTCTAATAATGCAGGACATTCTGCCAAGAAGTGAAACAAATCCTCCCGTACTTGACAGTTAAAGAGAGGATACATTTCTCGTTTGGAATCTTTCTCCAACCAAGAGGTATAATTTAGGTATAACAGTTCTGCTCTTACTTTCAACAACCAGCATATCTCGAGTGTCTGAGGTTATTAAATAGGGACGATGTTACAAATGACTTATGGTCAGTGATTAAAGTTTTATACAACAAAAAAAAAAAAGATCAGATATCCCTGTAAGACAAAATGACTCTTCGAGGCGAACGGATCTAATTTTATTAAGTAAGTTCGAAAGTTGAACACTCCATTAATCACGATCATTAAAAATACAAGATAGGTCGCTGGAAAAAATCACGTGCCATTAAAAGCCAGTGTCAAGAGCTAGAATATTTGAAGTGTAGAGCAAGGGTGAAAGTCTCTAACGGTCTAAGAGCACACTCAACCGATAGTACATAATTAGGCGTTCGAGAAGGAAGAGAAAGTCATTTTTTTAAGAAAAATCTTTAAAATTTTTCAAGGAGGTCCTAAAGATGAAACCTCAAAGATTGGACACCATATGATAAAACTGCTCGTGACACACTTTTGAGAATCCTATATTTGGCATCGAGAGGAACGTTCTTATTAAAAATAAAGTTAGACCAAACCCGGTTTAAACCGAGCTTAGCTATCGACACTTTATTTTCGAGGTGGGAGGCCAGAGTCATACGCGGAGTTAGAATGATACCCAAGTACCTATAGCGGTTCACTACCTCTATCCGGGAATTTTTGTAGAACCATTTTTCTGAAGCCGCTAATCTGCCTCCTTTTCGAAATACGTATCATTATTTTGGATTTTTCTAAATTGATAGAAAGGTTCCATTGGACACAATAAGTTTCCAGAATATTAATATTTCTCTGCAAGGAAATGGGGTTATCCGTGAGCAGAACAATATCATCTGCTAAAGAAGGGTTTTTATTTTTTTATTTTGGTACGCCCAATAAGAAACACCACCCTCCAACAGAGCCGAAAAATCGTCTACAAAAGTGAAAATAAAATGGAGCTGATATGCTTATATATATTTAGTTGTTTAAAGAAACTGGTTTCCAGAAAATTCTGAGAAGAATACTCAACGACTTATTCTGTAAAAAACGCATTTCCGGTTAACCGTTTTTCTTCAATTTTTTTTAGCAATGATACTAATATATTTTAATATTACACAGTAGTAAAACCATACAATGTACTGAAATAATAATTTAGAGGAAAGCTTAAACTTACTGTTCCCTCAGAACACCAAAAAAATAAACAATTGTCTTGGGAAAATTTTTCAAATCAATGTGATAGGTAAGTAGAATAAAAAAGTTGGGAAAAAACCCGCTGGAGCTGTTTTTGAAAAATCACTAAAAACTAAAGAAACTATTTGGTGAAGTTACATTGCCGGCTAATGGAAACCTTCGTGTTAATACTTAAACGGAATACCAAATTTGAGCTCCCTGCGATTTTTCGTTTTTAAATATTTTGTTCACACACAGACACACACCATTCGCCAGAATCATTTTTCATATTGAGAGGACCTCACCTTGGCGGCTAACGCCCCTAACCTATTAGCTGTTGTGATTTCTAAACCATTTACCTTTCTAAAAAAAAGGAAAGCATTAGCTCAATAGTAGCGCACTGGACTATCGACTGGTAGCGGAGGTCTCGGGTTCGAGTCCAGCAGTGCTGCCCTTAGATTTTCTCTTTCTAGACTCGTTGGAGTCGTAGAGGGACCGATTGAGCTGAAAAAACTCCGGGAGACACAATAAATCTTTCATGTCGCCGTGCAATATCTCCTATAATAATTACTCGACCCACATATTCGATGAGGACTTACATTAGAAAATTGGACCGTTTCAATTCTTACTCTTACAGTTATCAGAAAAGAAAATAAAAATTATGACGATAAATTTTTATTTAATTCGGTGTAACAACTTTTCTAATAAGTTTCAATAAATCTAATTAAATTAACTAAGTTTGTTTTCTCTTCTCTAAAACTACCTAATTAAAATCATTGATTAGATTTTAATCAAACGTCATTGAATTGTCATAGTTATTTTGCTTAGGAAGCTCTGTCAAACCATATCACATAAGCCATGCTTATTATTACATCTCAGACCTATTGGATATTCTAAACTGAGTTTTCACTTGAAATAAATATTTACTTAATTTTAGAAAATGTAATTGGTAGAAATAATTGATATTTGGAAAATCAAAAATATATACTGTTTTTTTTTATGTAATTATTTCGTTGCAGTTTAGAGTTTTTGTTGTAAATGATTAAATACGAGGGTCATTCAATAAATAACGAGACAAATCGCTATAGCTCAGAAACGGTTGTTTAATCTATTCAGTAGTTTCAGTGCGTCAAGTTGGCATCCTTTACTTAATTTCTCATTAGCTGTTCAAATGTATTTGGTAAGCATAACCTCAAATTTATTCAGTTAACAATGGCGAGTCCGCTCAAACATTTTACGTCGGGAGAACTTTCGCTCAGTGATTAGATTTTTAGTTGCAGAGAGTATCAATGATAGTGAACTCCACGAAAAAATATTGAAAGTGTGCGGGAATAATTGTTTGAACCATTCGAAGGTTTACAAATAAGTAGAACAGTTTAAAAGTGGTCGTGCAAGTGTCTGTAACGAGCAACGAAGTGGACGACCGATTGAAGTTGCAACTTCCTTCCTCGAATCTCGCATTAACGCGTTAATTCAGAACAACAGACGTGTTACTGTTGAACTGATAGCTGAAAAAGTGCACACGAACTGTCCATAACATTATTTACAATAAGCTGCAGTACAAGAAAACTTGTACGAGATGGGTTCCAAGACGACTTACGGACGCCCACAAAGAAACCAGGTTTCAAATCAGTCAACAGTTGAAAGAACGATGTTTATTATTATTATTATTATTATTGTAGTTCGGGTGCCTAATGGCGCGGGACCTAAGCCTATGTTTATCCCCCCGATACCCCCCTATCCCCTTAATAAATCTCCCCCGGTAGCTTACCGGTTAATCTACAGTATCCAAAGAGATCCCGAAACTCCAGCTCGTGCAGACAATCCTCCGAGAGTGATGCCCTCCCAAAAACACAAAACCTAGTTCCAGCGAAACGGGGACACTGACAAAGGTAGTGGTACACCGTTTCCCTGACTCCGTCGTCACAGTTCTGGCAAATGGGACTAGACGGCCTCCCTATATTAAACAAGTGGCTGGACACCCAAGTGTGTCCAGTCACTATCCCTATCAGGGTCCTCAGACCCGTCCTACTAAGGGACAGGAGATACTCCGAAGTTCCCTGCCTACTTGTCTTTAGAAATTTTTTGGCTTGGAGGCACCCCTGCGTGTCCCCCCAGCGTTTCTCCAAAACTTTCGTCTCCCAAAGTCTAATCTGTTTGTCACGAAACGTCTTTGTGACAGCCGGGCTGGTTCAGGAGCGCAAAATGTTTAATTGAACGATGTTTAATTGAAAAAGAATTTTTCAATAGAATTGTAATATGTGATGAAACATGGATACACCATTTTGAGCCGGCATCTAAGCGTCACAGCCTTGAGCGGTAGCACACGGGTTCTCCCACTCGAAAGAAATTTCAGAACCAGGCGTCTGCTAGTAAAGTCATGCTTACAATATTCTGAGGATTCGCATGGGCCTATTCATTCTGACTATCTCTAAGATCAACAGCCAGTATTATAGTGATATGTTCACAAACAAACTAAGGCCTGCCATACGAACGAAACGTCGTGGACTCTTGACTAAAGGCGTGAATTTGCTTCATGACAACGTGCGCCCATACACGGCACAGTTAACTCAAGAAACACCTCAAAAAGGGAGGTGGAAGATCCTTCCACATCCTCCCTACAGCATCGACCTTGCCCCATCGGACTTCGAGTTGTTTGGACCCCTTAAAGAGGCTCTACACGTTTTAAATCCAATGAAGAAGTTAAAAATCAGAAGGAAAAGCAGCTTCGAAATCAACCTAAAGAATTTTATACTACAGGCATACACAAATTAGAAAAACCATAGAACAAATATATATAAATGTTGCTGGGGACTATGTTGAAAAGTAACATTAGCCAAAGTTTTGTATTGATGAAATAAATCGTTTTTGAGCTACAGCGATTTGTCTCGTTACTTACTGAATGACCCTCATAGAAGTGAGTTTATTTTTAAATATAAATTTGTTAGTGAAAATGTAATTTAAATTAAATTAATTATTAATTTGTCAGCGTTTTTCATTATTAAATTAGTGAGCTTATTCATTTACTTATTTTATATAATTTTTACAAATCTATATTTCTGAAAGAGTTCCATTAGTTTTGTGTAAATATAAGATGAAATTTACTTAAAGTGGTTTACTTCTCGTCTAATCTTTTTAATCAAATATTGGCATTTGGTAATATTATGTATTATTATAATTATTATTATTTTTTTCCTATTATTATATGTCCGAGATAATAATATGTACAGTCGAAACCTTGCTACAAACTGTACTGTTTATAATTTATTAATAAAATAAATACTTAATTCTGAAATTGTATCTCGCTTTATATATGCCAATATGAGCGGCAAGATTAAAGAAAAAAATTTAAAAATCACCAAGTCTTCAATTTGATTTCTAGTTTGGCTAACCCCAAAAGGTCCAGAATGATCATTACGTTGAAAGATGTCAACTGAAATCAACTTTATGATTATTTTTTTTTTTTCAGATCAATCTCCCTGTAAAAGAAATACTTTGGTATATCCTCTTTACAATTTAATGATCTCACACTTTTATTTATATGAAACATTTCTTTAGAGATAATTTATTTTGAGGGTGATGAAATGCTTTCTTCTGAAGGTCTCAATTTTTATCATTCTTTCATCTACCGTCCCTTTAATCTTTTATTAAAAAAAAAAGTAGAAGGAATATCCAAGACTCCATTGAATTTGAGTATTGCTGAAATAGAAACTTGTAAGGATCAGCTAATTAACTTACAAGGAAAAAATAGTAATTTATTTTGATAAAACCTTAAAGTAGTACTTTACACATTCTTGATCAAATGAATGGAAGTTGTAAAAACATTTCATTTCAACAGTATAATAATAAAAGTGTTATGCTTTTTCTGAAACGTTTAAACTATCAAAAAAAAAAAATGTGCCGTGAAACACTCATATAACTTTCTCTCACTCCTGTTCTCAAAATTATAATTGGTAGATGATATACGTAGTTTGTGTACCAAATATAATGAAATTCGTCGAAAACTGAAAAAAACTCTTCAGTAAAAGCGCACTTTTCGGTTTACTATTTTCTTGAAACTATAAGAATTTTGACCGACTATTTATTTCTAATTAATTTTGTTTGGATGATAGAATTGTATAATCAACTGTGATACCACTTTAGAGGAAGCTGTAACCCCATCCTTTCCCCTAAAAGTGCCCTTAAATTAATTTCACCCAGAGAAATGTTTTAAATAAAAGATGTAGATCTTTGCATATTTAGTTTGTATAAGAAGTTTCAACAAAATCGTTGGAGCCATTTTTCAGAAATTCGCGAAAAAGTGAAAAAAAAAAAGTCATTTAGTAAAGTGTTAAAACAAACGCACTTCCGATTATCCGATTTTTTTTTTCAAACTCGGGAATTTAAACAACATATTTAATTTTAATTAATATTATTTAGATGCCAGAATTGTCTAATAAACTGAAATAGCAGTTAAGATGAAAACCTAATTCCACCCCTTAAATGAATTTTCCCGGAGAAAAGTTTCAAACAAAAGTTGTAGCTCCTTCTATGTGTAGTTCATATACCAAGTTTAAAGAAAATCGTTGGAGCCATTTTTGAGAAAATCGGAAAAACGTAAAAAAAAAACTAAAAAAAAACTAGTAAAGTGGTACTTCCGGTTGAGGAATTTGGACAGACAACGCACCATCAGATTCCATTGTGATAGCTAAACGTAATATCAAGTTTCAACTTTCTACCGTTTTTCGTTTGGAGCTATGCTGTTCAAATATACATACACAGGCCATAAAGTGGGTTTGCTAAAAACCACTTTTTTGCACTTAAGGGACCTCAAAATGGATATTTCCGGTGAAAACTCGATATCGAAAATTTGACCGATTACAATACTTCCTCTTACTAGGAGTAAGGCAGTACAAAGTTTCTCACCTTTCAAGTCACCTGGACCGGACGGGATTTATCCTTGTCTGTTGCAAAATGGTGGGGACGTGCTGACGAAGGTATTGTTAAGAATTTTTAAAGGATGTTTGATGTTTGGTTATGTACCAACATTATGGAGAGAAGTAAGGGTAGTCTTTATGCCCAAGCCGGGAAGAAACGACTGCTCTGACCCCAAGGCCTTTAGACCCATTAGTCTTATGTCTTTCCTCTTGAAAACTCTGGAAAGGTTGTTGGATAGGTATATTACTGATCCTGATCCATTCCATCCTAACCAACATGCTTATATTGTGGGTAAGTCGACAGAGACTGCATTACATTGTCTCGTCGGAAGGATAGAATCTGCTTTGGAAATAAAAGAATATGCCCTAGGATGTTTCTTTGATGTTGAGGGGGCATTTGACAGAGTATCGTTTGATGCTCTCGAAGATGCCTTGGTAAGAAAAGGTATATATCCCGTCTTAACCAATTGGATAGGTGTCTATCTTAGGAGTAGGCTTCCCTTGGCGGGCGCACCATGATAGCACAAGCGGGGAGAGGGTGCCCTCAAGGGGGTTGTCTCTCACCAAAGTTGTGTGCGTCGTCATGGATGACCTTTTGGTTAGGATGAATTCATCGGGATTTTATGGGCAAGCATATGCCGATGATGGTGTCATTTTATTGTTAGGGAGCTGTTTGTCCACTATTTCGGATCTAATGCAAAGCGCCCTTAACATGGTATATTGTTGGACACAGGATAAGGGTCTTTCTATTAATCCTATTAAGACCCAGGCAATTCTATTTACTCATAGAAGAAAGATAGTCGTTTTATACCTCCTAGGTTGTTAGATACTTCCATACAGGTTAGCAAATCAGTGAGTAGTTCTCGACAGTAAATTGAAGTGGTCGGAACATGTTAAGACACAACATCAAAAGGCGATAATCTCCTTTTGGCAATGTCGAAGAGCTGTAGGTAAGAACTGGGGGATCACTCCCAAGATGATGTTCTGGATTTATTGCATGGTCATTAAAACTAGATTGGTATATGCGGCGTTGGTGTGGTGGCGTCGCATTAAAACACGATCCGCTAGGCAGCTGTTGGAAGAAATCCAACGTTTGGCTTGTCTGGCGGTGACTGGTGCGTTTCGGACTACACCGACCGCATCTATGGAGACTTTGTTAGGGATTCCACCTCTCTTTGTGGTGGTGAAAAACCAGGCAATGAAAGCCTTTTATAGAATTAAACAGGCAGGTTTTTGGCAGGGTAACCGATATGGTCAAAAATCTGGTGTGAACCACTCACATGACTTTTTCTTATTATTGACAATTTTTTTTAAATAATTTTTACTATATGTTTAGTTGTCCTTATTGTCAATAGATAAGTTGTTCTTATCATTTAATAAAAGGACTTTTTTTTTTTAGGAAAATATAACTTAAGTTTAATTAGTGAAAATCCCGTGTGACTTCAGGGAAAAATCGTAGAAAAACTATTCAGTAAAGTCGCACTTTTGGTCGATCTGATTTTCTTCAAAAATTTGACATTTTTGTAACACATTTAATTCTATTAAATATTAAATTATAAAACTAAATAAACTAAAACTGCATGTTAGACGAAAACATAAACCCCACCATCCCCCCCCCAAAACCCCCCAAATTTTTCCTGAAAAATATTTTAGATAAAAGTTATAGCACTTTATAGGAGGAAACTCCGATACACATCCTGGCGAGGACAAGGTTTTTTTTCAACTAGGGACTAGAAATCCCCGCAGCCACGCGCTTCATGACGGAGCCACTTTCAGCTTTGCTAGACCTGATTAAGAGGGCGAAGCTGAGGATGTGCTATAAAACCCCGGGGGATCCACAATAGACCTCTCCAATCTAATCTAATCTCTAATCTATAGCACTTAATATGTGTCGTTAATGTAATAAGTTGGGCCGGTTTTTTAAGAAAATCGCAAGAAAAAAAAAAATAAGGTCCATTCAGTAAAGTGATATTTCCGGTCAACCGATTTTTGACCAAAAACCTTATTGGTAGATCTTAAACGAAATATTAAGTTTGGAACTTTCTAAGATTTTCCATTTTTGATTTATGCTGATCACCTACACAACGTACACAGACCAAATTCTAAAAACCACTTTGTCAGACTCAGGGAACCTCAAAAACGTATATTTCTAATGAAAACTCAATTTTTTTTCCAAAACTTTGGCAAGATCTTAGTACTTCCTCTTACCAGCAGTCTGTGAAAGTAAAATTATTTAAAAAAAAAAACTAGAAAATTTAGATAAGCACAACTGATAATGTTTTCTATTGAAAAGAGGGGAAAGTTTCATTCAATTAAATCAGGTTAAGTCAATGTTAAATATGTTAACATAAAATTTCTGGATGTTTAATTTATTGTTAAAACCCGAATTTAGAGAGATACACGACCTTGGTTAGTGAGGCTGCTCAACTGAGTTGAGTTGCTGGGACACACAGCGTACTCATCAGTCACGAAAACATTGAAAGCAGACATTTAACGAAAATATATATATATATATATACATATAAATATAATATATATAGTCCTTATGTACATGTAAAAAATGCTGTAGTGTGTAGATAAAACACTACGTTGTCATGCATGCAACATACGCATTTGTGCCCTAATTTTTAAGTGAAAAAAGCGAGTCTAAGCGTGTACAGATACACGCCACTATGCCTATACTATAAGATTGTTTAATAAATTTACAATTTTAAAATTTATTTAAATAAAAGTATATGTAACAAGTATGTGCTTATTTTTAACACAACTTTATTAACAAAAAAAAAAAAATATTAATATTAAAAATACAGTTTTTTTTTTACTTAAAAATAGAATATGTTCCACCTGACCTCAAGTAAATATTAACCTTTTAAATATTTTTTGTTACCACCCTTGACTTGAAAATTTTCTACTGAATTAAACACTTTTTTTTTTAATCAAAAAACAATTGAACTGAAAAAGTAAATACTTTTTATTCATAAATATTGAAAAAAGAAAATAATAAATAATAATAATTTGAATCTCCGAAAGTAAATTTTTTGATATTATTCTGTCTAAAATATCTGTAGAATAAAATATTAGAAATTTTTGATTCTTTTTAACTTAATTATTTCTTCTGTATGTTTAATAAATAAGTGTAGGTATTTATGCTAAATTCTGTTTGCTATTATCTATATTGAAATGAGCAATATATTTATTGCATAACAAACAATGTACAATGAAATATCGGGACATAATGAAATGTATTTCTTTGTTTTAAATTTTGCAAACTTCTTTAATTTTTTCCTTTTTTTTTTTTTGCCAGTTTAACAAATATAAACTAAAAAATTTCTATTTATTACCAATTGAAATGTAATTGGTGTGATGTGTGTTGTTATAAGTTGTAGTGGCTTGAGCGGTTTTGTAAAAGGGCTTGTTAATATATATGTTTAAGAGTGAAGTATTAGTAATAAGAAAGAAGTCACCACTGCTAGCAATAAATATACTCGTATTCTATTAAAATAATAACTACAACTTATTTGCAAAGGAATTGTTTAACTTATTAATATGCGCTGATGCTATAGAGAGCGAAAAACAAGTGTTCTGCTTCTGAATGTCTACAACCAACTATCTTAATAAATGATCTAGAATAAAGACAAATCTCTATCACTGGTATGCGTTTAAGAGAGCGATTCCTGAAGCAAGTCTTCTGGCTTTGAAAGCAGAATGCAGACTGTCCTGAAGGAATGCCCTCTCTAGCGGGGGATTTTCTTTTACAAAAGAGTTGGCCTAACGGGTTCTTGTGCCTTTGTTTCTTTAATTGCAATGACCTTATATTTCAGTACCTGACTCTAAATACACTCTTTTTGAAGGTAAATTCACTATTTATTTTCCAAAACTGCTTCACTTAAATATTGTCAAAATTCACTAAACTATTTTTCAAAACTATTATTTTTGCATTTCTTTCTTCCACTACACAATCAAGTTATAAGAAGGATATATTGTAATCTTGTTAGAATATTGTCATATTTAGGAATTTAAGGTTGACAAAAACACTAGGAAATTGTGAGTTTTAGATTGAGGTTGTATCCTTGTGTGATATCAAACGACAATTTCCCAAAATTGCATTAGGCTTCTTTAGTATTGGTAGGCTCTTATCCTGGAGAATCCTGTTGCAATATGGTGAGTCACAATAAGCTTATACTACAAATATATACTGTATCAGACAACACTGTCCATCATCGGACCAGTGAGGTGGAGAGGCTCCTAGGTTTCGAACGTGAAACCTATGCGTTGCTAGTCCAGCGCTCTACCACTCAGCTAATCCCTTCCCTTATTGTTATTTCGTTACAACAGGAAAATTCAATCAGTTTGGAAACAGATATTCAGATAGATATTGCTAAATTCAATCCTACTTATTGTTTAAACAATCACAATAAATTGCATAATTTAAGTAAATAATAATATTTACTTTAATATACCTGTTCTAAAATTAATAAAAAAAAAAAAAAATAAACAATATAAGATATATTTTACTTTTATATCTTATTACAATATCCTGACCATAATGTTTATTGTAAAACTCAATTCTATCTGAAAATATTCCAATTCAAATAAGAATTGCCACATTTTATTTTGTTATTCTTACAATGGCTATTGTTTTATTTTTTATTTTTATTTTTATTTTATTACGTATAAACAAAAACTGCAAAATGAATAGTAAATTAAAATTCTAAAGTAATTTTTATTATAGAAAGCAATTTTGAATGATTAAACCATTTTGATGGGAACGATTTCTTAAAATGTGATTGCAACGTAGTAATGTACAGAAAGGAAGTGAAGACATTGTACATCATTTATCATTGCTCTATTTACCAGCTTAAAGGTCCATATACAGCAGAAAGTAATAATATACTTGTGATATTACTGCTCAAGCAAGATTTATTTATCTCCACAGAAATAAAATAAACTACGTTCTTATAGGATTATGGAAGGAGAAATATGTTTTTGTAATTATATTCATGGAGGACAATTATTATAGTATTTTGAAGATAACTTATAATACTATCAAAAAGAATATTGAGATTCGGCCAAAAAAACAACTTCTTACTTTCTCTTTCTCTTAAGTAAGAGGAAGTATTGTAATCGTGTCAAATTTTCGAAATCGAGTTTTCACCGGAAATATCCGTTTTGAGGTCCCCTGAGTCCAAAAAAATGGTTTTTAGCAAATGGTCTGTGTGTGTGTGTCTGTATGTGTGTATGTATGTATGTATGTATGTATGTATATATGTATGTATGTATGTATGTGAACAGCGTAGCTCATAAATGAAAAATTGCAGAAAGTTCAAACTTGATATTCCGTTTCGGTATCACTATGTGATCTAACAGTACGTTATCTGTCAAAATTCCTCAACCGGAAGTGCCACTTTACTAACTGTTTTTTTCACTTTTTTGAAATTTTCTCAAAAATGGCTCCGACGATTTTCTTTAAACTTTGTATATCAACTTCACATGGAAAGATCTACAATTCTTATTTGAAACATTTCTCTGGGAAAATGCATTGAAGGGTACTTTTGGGAGAGGAGTGGGGTTAGGTTTCCATCTAAAGTGCTATTTCAGTTTATTAGACAATTCTGCCATCTAAATAATGTTAATTAGAATTAAATATGTTGTTGAAATTCCGAGTTTGAAAAAAATCGGATAACTGGAAGTGCGTTTACTTTACCACTTTACTAAATGATTTATTCACTTTTTCGCAATTTTCTCAAAAATGGCTTAGACGATTTTTTTGATACTTCGTATATAAACTAAAGATGCAAAGATCTACAACTTTTATCTAAAACATTTCTCTGGAAAATTTCTTTTAAGAGCACTTTTAGGGGAGGGGTGGGGTTATGTTTTTCTCTAAAGTGTTATCATAGTTGATTATACAATTCTATCATCCAAACATAATTAATTAGAAATAAATATATGGCTGAAATTCAGTTTCAAGAAAATTAGTAAACCGGAAATGCGCTTTTACTGACAGTTTTCGACGAATTTCATTCAAATGTGGTACACAAACTATGAAATTTGTCAATTACAATTTTGTGAACTGGAGTAAGAGAAAGTCGTGTGAGTGTTTCACACCAGATTTTTTACAATATCAAATATAGCGGTCATAACGATCATCAAACATAACTTACAATACTTTCCTATATTTATTAATAATCGCTTCTTCCTATTGTTCTCTCTGTTGTACTTCTTAAACGTATTGCTATCTCATATTTTTTTTACTTTTCCAAATCAGTTAAGTTTGGCTGGTCGAGCATTTTGCTGCTAGGAGGAGAACATGACTATTCTCTAAATGTCCATTTTCCATCCTTAACAAGCACTAATCACCTTGTGCAACAATTTCATGATTTATGGTCAGATAGCACTCTCCACTCTCATCAAAATCACCATCCATCTGTGTCGCAAGAATCTTTTAGTAAAAGCAGGCTAGAGTGGGAGAACTTGTGTATATAAGCCAGTGGGAATCTATCTAAAGGATATCGATCAGATTAAACCCATACATCGCATCGTGTCATATCTCTACTCCCACCTTGTATTCATTATAAAGCCCAGTGCAGTTTGTGTAAACTTATAGCCACATTATAACAGTGTCTTCATATCTCGTTTATTCAATCAAACCCAATTTCTCTCCTCAACAACTCCATTACATTTAGCATCCAGCAGAGAGAACAGAGAGAAGACAGGCCCTCTCTGGTTAACGGAGACGATTCTCTGTTCTCTCTGCTGGATGCTATTACAGTAGCGAGAGAATATATAAAGATGAAAAAGGTAGCAGAAGATTAACTGGTTATTAACTGTTCATAAACTGTTGTAAAACTATTCTCGTTAGGGCTAGCTCGGCTGTAATATATATATGTGGAGAGAGCCTCCTACCCTAGTCTGGGCTAGGTAGCGCGTAACTAGTTTGATTCAATTTTGTTTTTCTCCGCTCTTCGGATCCTATTTAACAGCAACAAATTCTCGTTGCGTGCGGAGTGATAAGAGCGTTAACGGAATTCCATGGAGTTCTTAAGATACAATGAAGAAAACAAAACGTGCAAGAAAAGGTTACTTATTGAGAATATTCTCACTTAAGTATGGAAGCTAATTAATTTTGTTTGGATAATAGAATTGTATAATCAACTATGATAGTACTTTTGAGAAAAAATTTCCCCCACACCTCCTCAAATAGTGCACTTAAATGAATTTTTCCAGAGACGTGTTTTAAATAAAAGTTGTAGATTTTTGTATGCGTAGTTGATATACCAAGTTTGAAGAAAGTCGTTGGAGCCATTTTTGAGAAAAACGCAAAATGTAAAAAAAACAACTCGTAAAGTGTTACTTCCGGTTGAGGAATTTTGACAGGTGAGCCACCGTCAGATGCCATGGTAATACCTAAACGGAATATTGAGTTTTTAGTTTTTGAGCTATGCTGTTCACATACTCTTTTGGACTCAGGGGACCTCAAAACGGATATTTCCGGTAAAAACTCGATATCGAAAATTTGACATCATTACAATAGTTCCTCTTACTAGTAGTCAGAGAAAGTAAAAAAATTGTTTACTTTAATTATATCTTGAGAAGTTCCTAACTAATATAGCTTAAATAAGGGCAATCTCCCAAATGCTTATTTATTTTCTAAAATGTTGATTTGATTGCAAAGTTTGAAATTGATTGCAAATTATTATTTTTTCACATTTTTATATTGCTACAATTTATATACGTATTTCTTCTATTTTAAAGATCTAATCGATATTTCTAATTGATTTCAGTGTCCGACGCAAGCGGCCGTTATGCAGATCAATTTTTCTTTGGCAATGACTTCTGGTTGGGATCTAAAAATTTGTGTTTATTTTTAAAAGCACCATTTCCAACCAGTTATCATCTAGCGCGGTTTACATTGAATATGGGGCCGGAATATACGCCAATGGTAAGTTTTATTGTTATTATTATTACTGTCAGTATATTTAATTATTATAAACAATTTTTTTGTGTAAAGAAAATCATTTTCATGATAAGAAAGAGAAATGAACTTCTATTATTTCAGTTTTCATTTTCACTTTGTATATAATATTACTGTCTGTATAATATCAATTGATAAACCAGTTTGACCAGTGTCTTCTTGTAACGCCCATTGAGTAACACTTGCTAACTTAGGCATATAGAAAGTTGTTCAATATATTTTTACACACAAACTGTTTATTCCAAATCAGCCCCCCCCCCCCTACTTTTAGTTGCACTATCGAGGAAAAGCTGATATGTCAGCCGCAATTGAACTTCCGTATAGGTTTCTTTTTTTTATCAAAAAGGTTCAAATAAAAAAAAAAAGTCGTGTGAAACCCTCACACAACTTTCACTTCTGCGATGCTTACATTTCTAATTAAATAACTTTTCTTCAAACATGGAATCTGTATTAAAAATATAAATATACATTTTCTACAGCCTTGTAATAATGTAACAGTTTTTAAATAAAAAATTGTGAGTGAAATTATACTTATGTTCATAAGTGACAAAAAGTGAAACACAACTATTGACTTTTTCCGACAAGTGAAAAAAAAAGTAATATTATTCAATTCTAACTGGCCCGACATCTTGCGGCAATACGTGAAAACAAGGAACGTATTACGAAACAAATAACCAACGGATTTGAGGTTATACTAAAGAGAGCAGGTTATAAATATAGGGAGTAATTTGACTTTGTTAAAGTACATTTTTCAGTATTTGCACCCTTCAGATTTTTTTTATTTATTTATATAAAAAAATAATTTATTGTGGTTGCAGAAAATAATTTATATTCATCACATGAGTAAAGTATTTTTACACTCTTGTTGAAAAAAAATGCTTTACTTTACACAAAGTTTGATACATAAATAGTAGAGATTATATTTAATAATTTTTAAGTGCATAAAGTTTCCCTAAATTCGACTGCAAGGTATAGCAGCGCACTATGTATGTTGGTCCTACTAAAATACTGTTCACAGTTTAAGCTTAATTCACATATTTCCCGGAATCCCATTAAATATGTAGGGGGGGAGAGTAAAGCTTTATATGTGTGCAGTTAGCATTCCAAATTTAAAGAAAACCATTGTAACGATTTTTTTTTTCGGCTGGGACATTGATCTATGTATTCCGATAATCTCTAGCATGCTTTCCGGTCAAGCTAATCACCATCTATGAGGCCTCTTCCCATCATCTCCTCCTCTATGTCCTCTCTCCATCTTCTTCGAGGGTAACGACTCTTCCTTCTTCCACATATTACTCGATAATTTTTGGCCATCTAGTTTCTTCCATTATTTTCTCGTGGTCATACAAAATGAGTTTCATAGCGCCAATATCATTAAGTATATTTGTTCTCTACACCAATCAGTCCTACTCCTGATTTCAGTGTTGGGGATATGCTGAAGATGTGATACTCCACAGCATTTCCAACGTGAGGAGATGTTTCCTGCTTTTCTCATTGTGCTCACACGATTCGCTGCCATAGAGCGTCATGCTCTTTACCAACACAAGGTAAAGAATCTGGTATAGGTATTTACGAGATTAGCTCAGTGTTAGCGCATTGTACTTGGAATGCGGAGATCTCGGGTTCGACTGCATTTTCTTAATATAACATTTAAATTGGCAAACTTATTCTGTGATGTCAAATTTCCTTCCAACTTCGAATTTTTGCATTTCTTTTCAATGTTCCTTAATATTATATACTGTCATTCATAGATAACATTATATATTATCATTATTTATATGTACATTGCACTGATGTGGCAATTTAGGGGGAAGGATGTTCCAAATCCCCCCGGAACCCCAAAAATAAATTTTTCTTGATAAAATGTTTAAAAAATAAATGATTTGTATTTATGGGGGAGTTACGAGTATTACGCGAAATACTGAAAAAAAGAAGAAACTATTTGTAAAGATGTATTTTTAGTTGTTGGATTTTGACCTTCATACCAGATGCATGTGATAGAAATTTATAAGATTAGCTCAGTGGTAGCGCATTGGATTTGGAATGCAGAGGTCCTGTGTTCGAGTCCAGCAGTGTTGACCTTATATTTTCTCTTCCTAGGAGCGTCTATAGATCACTGTCCCAGTGATGGGTAGTGTTTCAACAAGAAAACTGCCCGATGGATGGTGGAATCAGATGTCTTGAAGAGGGTTATGATGCGATGAATGGTTGGGAGTTAGTTAGAGATTTTTAGAGAGTTGTTACTCGAAATATGAACTACTAATTTACGAAAATAGACTATATTTTAACAATAATTTAAACGTTTGAAAAGATATAACTACAATTAATTTAAAATGATTAAATGGTAACTAGAATGCACAACTATAATGATTGATGAATAAATATATGTTTAAAACCTTAGATAGGGACGCGCTCGCAATGTATGAACTGATGTCGTATATCACTGGTAGAATCCTGATGAAACGCTGATAAAATACTGAAGAATACTCATCCCCTCTTCCGGTGGAGAGACGTTTATATTGGCATCACTCACACATTGACAAGTGTGTAATTACGGGTCACACTAAAACATCTCTTGCCGTGTGTTGACCCTAGGTCTTGAATAGGTCGGTGACCAGTGTGGCAACAGATGATGGCGGTTATCAAAGGACTGTAGCCAGGTGGTCTTTTGAGTGTTTGTTGACCCTTGTATATCGGCCAGGTGGCTTCTGTACACTGACCGTATAATGACCCTTTTGAAAGGGTTTTTGTTGAAAGGGTTTTAGCGGTGTGTCTTTGGCGGTCCCTTTGACCGTGCACTGACCGCGGCTCTTGACCTGAATAATAGCGACTGGCTGGCACCACTAGTTATAATTTTTATAATTTAAAAATGATATCTTTTCCTTCTTGTTATCACTCCTTCTTGTTATCACATTACAATGGCCTGGCAATGCATTAGTGAAAGCTCCCTCAGATTTTGGCATGTCTTAATTGAAAAAAAATATATATATATTTGGAAGATATATTCAATTTAAGAATTTTAAATGAAGCAAGCCCTGCAATAGCTATTGGTTTACTTCTTTATACATAGTTTGACCTAGACTTAGATATAAAAACTATCTAACAAAAATAGTTCAGTGTCAATTGAATACATTGATACAAAAAACATCAAACTTTTCTAGTTTTGTTAACAAAACTATATTTTAGTTTTTATTTACTTTCCTTAATTACATAACTTTCTTTTCTTTTAGCAATTTAACACAACAGTTATATCGTTTCTTATATGTTGGTGATAATAAATTACCGAGATTACTGTCAATTTGGGTTTTAAAATAATCCTAAAGAATTTTTGAATTTATTAGGAAATTATAAAACCGACTTTACTATTTTCATTTTATTTATTATTATTCTAATAAACTTTAACCAGGGCCATCTTTAGACAAATCTTCTATGTTAAAAAGAGAGTCTTGTATAAGCCAACTTTCTCCTTATGCAGTAGAGAATTCTTAGAGAGAAATAATTATAAACTATTATACTAATAGTTTATCGGAAGGATAACATTAACTAATTTAGAATGCCTGACATAGTTTATTTATTTTGCTGGCTGACTGTGGATAATAAGCAGACCTAATATTACCGAGTCTTATAAGTTTCAAGCTTCAGGCACTATTATAATTGGTGTTTCTTGCAATAACATTTAATTTGCATTCTTCTCTAGTGTTCAAGTATAAACATTAAATTTAACTTAATCTACTTAATTAACTGCTTATTTAATAAATTATTTTTATCAGTAATAACTGAAAACATTTTTTAATTTTTTTTTTTTTATTAACTTTTATTGATATTTAAAAAAATACATTGCTATAAGTAAATATGGTAAATTAGTAACAAGATTAAATAAGGAAAAGTTAAAGGATCAATTTGGTTGGTTGTTTGCTAATAAACAGTTTTTGTTACTATCTTTAAAGATAGTATTGTGTTTCTGACAAATTTTTGAAACTTTGTTTTTATAGATTTCCATCTCTCCAATCCAAAATCCTTCGCTCTATCGTTAACGCTTCATTTTATGTTTCAAAACTAACCATACATACGGACTTAGACATTCCTTTTATAAGTAAGGGTGCCCCACCCGATATAATTCCATCAGACTTTTCATTCCCACACTAATCCTTTTATCCGAAATTTATCATCCCATTGCATTCCAGATAATCCTCTCAGATGTTTAAATTGCTAATGGCCTCGCGATCTCCTCTTCATAGAAGAAGAGAGCAATTAATTCGAATAATTAATTAGGGAGTTACCGCTAGGTAGATTTTCCCCTCGTTTAGTATGTGAGGTATGTCAGCGTCCGTGTTACTTACTGCACAGTTAGCGCTGGTGAATCAATTCAAATAAATAAAAAGAAAAATCTGGTGTGAAACCCTCACACAACTTTCTCTTACTGTGAGAAATGGCAAATTTTCTTCACACTTACAATTCTTATTAGGGTTCAAAACCTTCGCCTTTTTTATGGAGAAAATCAGAAAAAGCTGAAAAACCTATTCAGGAAAAAGCTGAAAAACGCACTTCCGCTAAACAGATTTTCTTCAAACTGGGAATTTTGGCAACTTATATATTTCTGATTAATACTGTTTAATTGACAGAATTATATATTGAACTAAAATAGCACTTTATAGGAAACCATAACCCCACTTCTTTCACAAAAGTGCCATTAAATGAATTTTCCCAGGGAAAATTTCAAATACACATTGTAGCTCTTTATATGTCTAGTTGGTATATCATGTTGAAAGAAAATCATTGGAGCCGTTTCGAGAAGATCACAAGAAACTTAAAAAACCATTCAGTAAAGTGGAACTTCCGGTAGATGGGTTTTGCCAGAAATCTTCGTGTTTGATGCGGTGGTAGTACCTAAACGAAATACCAAGTTTGAGCTTCCAGCAACTTTTCGTTTTTGAGATATTCTTTTCACACACACACACGCACACACATATACAAATCAGTTTCTAAAAACCACTTTCCGACCATCAGTTTGGTTTCAGGTAAATGCACTCCACTATACAACAAGTTCATCGTTGTAGACGCCGCAGCATCCTCCTTTGAGAAGAAACAGTTCTGTACAGGGGCCTTCCTTGATGTCTCTCAGGATTTCGACAAGGTGTGGCACCCTGGACTATTGTGGAAACTCAAAGGAATCCTACTGTATACCTATTTCTTTATTCTTAAATCATACCTGTGACCGGGTTTGCCAAGTCTCTCAGGGTTGTTCCTTTTCTTCCTATTTCTCTGTGAAAGATGGAGTACCTCAAGGTAATATCCTAGGTCCAATTTTATACACAATATACACTGATGACCTTACCCTACATCCTAATACAGTAATATCAACCTTCGCTGATGGTACTGCAATTCTTTCCTCCGACCGAACCTACTATTGCCTCCAGTCATCTTCAAGATCATCTTTCCTTAATAGAAGAGTGGTGCAAAAAATGGAAGATAAAAGTTAATGAAAAGACATGTATTCATACCACGTTTATACTTCGTCACTCCCTCTGTCCTGATGTTAAATTAAATAACACCTTCCCACCTACTGCTGATAGAGTGCGCTATCTTGGGTTATATATGGACAAAAGACTAACTTGGAACCCCCACACCAGACTGAAAAGGATAAATAGACTGAAGGATTAATAGACGATTTCTTATCCTTTCAGACTCTTAGACAAACAATCTAAATATACTTTAAAAAATAAGCTTACACTATACAAAACTTTACTACGACCAATATGGACTTACGGTATAGAGATATGGGACTCCACTAAACATTCAAACGTTTACCGTAACCAATCCTTACAGTTCAAAATCCTACGAAAAATTACCAATGCTCCTTATTATGTCTCCAATAAAACCTTACATAATGACCTATCCATACCGTTTGTGTCCGATCTAATTAAATCCCGTTATCAAAGTTTCCATAACTCCCTGTCCCATTATCATAATCCTTTGGTTCAACAACTTGCTAGTCCAGTGATGGCGAACCTATGACACGCGTGTCAGTGCTGACACGCGAGCTCATTTTTGGTGACACGCATCTTCAAAGATAAAAAATTTCATAATTCAAAAAAATCTTTTTTTCTGATAATGTAGCTCATATAGTTAGCAACTCTCTCTGTTTACTACATATTTTGTGTTTAGTTTGTTTCATAGAAATTATAAATATCGATTAACATTTTTTTAAATTTTATCCCTGAAAAAGACAATGAATTTGTCGAAACGTTGGAAAAGATTTAAAAAAAAGTGTACATTTTATTGACCGCTCCTCGAGATCTCCTTTAGTTGTTTTGCTAACAATTTTTTCATTGACATATTTTTGTGAGACATTGTTCTCAGCATTAAATAATATTAAGACAAACAAACGGAATCGGTTAACAGATGAAGTCAGTGGCGCTTGCTTGGCCTTGAAATGTACCAAGTATAAACCCGAAATAGAAGATTTAGCAGACAAACTTCAGCACCAAAAAAGTCATCAGAGACATTTTCCGCGGTAGCCTGCTTCATTTTGTAGTCATCGACCGGTTTCGGGCGTTCGCCCATCTTCAGGATGCGTTTTTCAGACAGTGTGACAACACCGACATGCACAGAGCAAACTTAGTTTTCACACTCAAGTTTGCTCTGTACAAGTCTGTGTTGTCGCCCTGTCTGAAAAACGCATCCTGAAGATGGACGAACGCCCGAAACCGGTCGATGACCACAAAATGAAGCAGGCTACCACGGAAAATGTCTCTGATGCTTTCCAGCTCTGCGGAACCAACCACCACACCAAAAAAGTCACTAATTTTTCATATATATTTATTTTCTAATTGTATAAATTTATATTGTTTTTCTGTTTTTGTTCAATTATATTTTATATAAATATTACTTGATTTTGTATGTTAAGTGTCAATGAAATATGTAAGACAAGTCTCTAAATGTAAACTATTGGTTTCATAATTTTGGCTTTTGTATTTTAAATGGCATTAAACAAATAATTAACTTGATGAGTGACACGCTACGAGAATTATGTTCTATTTTTCAAAATTTTGACACACCGAGCTCAAAAGGTTTGCCATCACTGGGCTAGACTAAGATTTTCAATTTATAGTACCGTCATCTAATTAGCAGAATCGTAATTTGATATACATATCAAATTATTATATAATTTGGATTATATTATAATTTGATTATATAAATATAACGAAAAATTCCTAGTTTTGAGAAAATGTTTGCTTTCTTTTACTTCTAATGAGAGAAAATATTTTATATACATATGTGTGTGTGTGTGTGTGTGTTTTTTGTAAACCTTTAATTTCTGCATGCTCTGTACAATATACTACATGCATTTCAATTCAGCAATATCTATAAACATTACTAATATTAACTGAAAATTTTTATGGATTGAAATTAATCAAGTTAAAAACAAGTTAGCAAAGTAATTTTTCTAAGTCCAGGCTAAATATGAAACGCTGGTAGTATTCATAAAGGTCATCACTAATTAGCTGAGCCTTGGTAGATGGCCTACAGGTGCCAGAAAAAAATGACAGACTGAATAAGTCGAACTCGTTCTCTTTCGAAAATGGAGCAGTTGAAGATGATGTGGTGCCAAGTCTGCGCACGAGCATTCCGATCTGTCAAGTATTCCAAACTGATGAAGACACGCTCTAGTTCTGCCATTTCCCGAGAGCACCTGTGTCATTTTAAAATGGACTCACAGCGGTGATATCCTTCTCGATTTTAGGGCCGGAAAGAACTCCTTTGTGAGAGAACTTTTCTGGCATTCTATTCTATCCACAGCCTCTCCCATACTCGTATACTGTCTGCCGCTAGTTTCCTATGAACGTGAGTGCAAGGAACTGACGCGTATATCTCAGGGAAGGTGAAAATCCATTGCAGCTTATTTGGCGAGTTTATCCGCAAATTCATTGCCTTCTCTACAAACATGAGATTTTACCCATGTAAAAATCAACACTGAACCCATAATTTTCAAGAGATTTCAGTTTTTCTTTAACTTTTGTTATTAAAGGCATGCTATTGCGGCCATTTTTTAATGCAGTCCAGACCAACCTGGCTGTCAGTATAAATTACTGCTTTAGCTGGCGACATTTCAGTAGATATATCCATATCTAATATCAATTCTAGTGATTTCAATATTGCCAGTTACTCTGCCTGATTATTAGAACAGAACTCATGTAGCCCAAAGCCGTCTGTGTGTGTGGGTGTGTGTATATGCATGTAAGTATGTGTGTGGGAGTGAGTGAACAAAATATTTAAAAAATCAAATGCCACAGGAAGTTCAAAATTGGTATCCCGTTTAGGTACTACTAGCGCTAATGACACGAAGGTTTCAGTCAAAAATGCATCAACCAGACGTGTAACTTTACTGAATTGTGTTTTCTTTTTTCACGATTTTCTCAAAAATGGCAGCAACGTATTTCTTTAAACTGCGTATATTTTACCAACACACAAATGCCTAGCATTTTTAATTGAAACATTTCCCCGGGAATTCTGATCTTATGAGTGGTTCTGTGGGAATAGTAGCGCTAAGCTTTCCTCTAAAGTACCACTTGAGTTCCACCTATAGGTATATAATATTAATAAAATCGGCTAACAGGAAGGCTCACTTTACGTAATATAATAGGCTTGTGATTTTTAGTGTTTATTTCGAAAAGCCACTACAATGATTTTCTTAAAACTTGAAATGGTCACCGCAGTTATTTTTATTTGAAACACTTTTTCCAGGAAAATATGAATTTTAGGTTGTTTTGTGGAATCTCTCCCCACCATTAATATTTTTATGTTAAATAAGTTTGTGTAATGTTTTGGCGGCTCTCTTCTGGAAACACATTCTGGTTCTATCTGCCTTGAAGGTACATGAATAACCCCCCACCATTTCTATATTTATGTTAGAGCAAAGTAATTAATAATTTAGTCTATGTTTAATTAAAATTTATCAATTTTATAATAGTATTAAACGGCAGTAAGAAGAGAATATCGGGTGAAATGTTTTATTTATATCAAGTTTTGCGTTTCGCGAATTTTTTTCTCGATAATGGCAACATCGATTTTCTTTAAACTGTGTATATACATCTACACACATAAATATCTATTATTTTATATTTACTAATATTCTTTGTTCTTGTTTGTTTCAGGTAAGTAATCTGAATATTATTATGAAGTTAAACTATTATTCCAATAGTTTGGTAAGTTTTGTTTATATTAAATTAATTAGGAGACCACATTTATGAATATTCTTCTACTTAGGGACATACTTTTGATCTTTGGCCATATCCAATGTGTATTAATGGCAACCATTAACTAATAATGTTGACTCCATCTTCTTCATGTTAGTGTATCTTATCTTATCTTACTCCATTATTACTTATCTTAGATTGCCATATACATATATATATATATGTATAGTTAGTTTTTCTTTTTTTATGGGTCTTAAAAGTGAATACTGAAGTTATTTATTTATTTTTTTACTTTGGTTTTGTTATTCAAGATCATAAAGTACGAGGGTCAGTAAAATAAGTAAAGAGACAAATTGCTGTAGCTCAGGAATGGTTTATTTAATCAGTAGAATAGTTTCAGTGCGTCAAGTTGGCATCTTATACTTAGTTTCTTCATCAACTGTTCGACAATATTTGGTAAAGCATAACCTCAAATGTATTCAAGTTAACAATGGTGAATCCGCTAGAGCATTGCAACCTCAGAAGAACAACGCTCAGTGATTAGATTTTTAGTTGCAGAGGAGATTATCAAAGGTAGTGAAATCCACGAAACAATGTTGAAAGTGTAGGGGAATAATTGTTTGAACCGTTCAAACGTTTACAAATTAGGTAGAACAGTTTAAATGTGGCCGTGTAAAGTGTCTGTGATGAGCAACAAAGTGGACGACCGGTTGTAGTTGCAACTTCTTCTTTCGAATCTCGCATTAACGCGTTAATTCAGGACAACAGGCGTATTATTGTTGAATTGATAACTGAAGAAGTGGACGCGAGTGTTGGAACTGTCCATAACATTATTCAGAATAAGCTGCAGTATAAGAAAACTTGTGCGAGATGGGTTCCAAGACAACTTATGGACGCCCACAATGAAAATGGGGTGGGAGATTCTTCCCCTACAGCGCCGACCTCGCCCCATCGGACTTCTATTTGTTTGAACCCCTTAAAGAGGCTCCACGGGGGAGAACATTTTCAGTCTAATGAAGAAGTGGGAAAAGTGGCTTCGAGATCAACCCAAAGAATTTTATGCCAGAAGCAAATCCAAATTAGAAGAACGATCGGACAAGTGTATAAATGTTGTTGTGGACTATGTTGAAAAGTAGCCAAAGTTTTATATTGATTGAATAAATCGTTTTTGAGCTACAACGATTTGTTTCGTTAATTATTGAATGACCCTCGTATTTTACTTCGTTACTTTGATTATAAGCTTTAAGTGTTTAATTTTTTATTTTCTCTTACTCCTTTTAAGAGGACTTATTTGGATTTTGTCGAATTTTCGAAAGTGACTTTTCACCGGCATATTTTGGGGGCGACTGAGTTCGAAGAAACGCTTTCTAGCGAATAGTGGTCTGTATGTGTGTGATTTCTATTTGTGCGTGTGAACAAAATATCTCTATAATGACAAATCGTGCATTTAGTGCTTAATGTTGAGTCAAGCATTAAACTACAATATAATTTATAATCTTAACATTACAGATTGTCCAGGACGCCCAAAAGTTAATTTTTTCGGAGATTTTGTTAAAAAGTATAATATTGGTAAAAGTGATGATTTCTGTTGGAAGTTAGTATACCAAAGTTTAGAGAAAATAGGCTGTAGCCGATTTGAGGAAAATTTCAAGAACTAAGAAACCCCACTAAACTAAAAAGACGCACTTCCGGTTAACAAAAATTCTCCATCCTTAAACTTCTAATATTGCTTTTAATTTACATGAATTATTACATCGATGGAAGAATCGTAATTTGTGCTGATGAAATGGAAGTTAAAAAAAAATAAGTCTAACTGTTACAGTTTTTCTACAATCTTCCAAAAACCAATTTGTTTCCTGGAAAAGTGTTTCAAATAAAAGTAATAGGCCTTTATTCGTATTCGAAAATTCAAAGAAAATCGTTGGGAGTAATTTTTTTTTTTTTTTTTCAAGAAAATTGTGTTAAACTCAAAAATCTATTTATAGTAAGACAGAAACTTCCTGAGTAAGAACAAGCTCCGTGTTCTTCATGGGGTATGGCGCGTTCCCCCCGGTTTCTTATGGGGCATTGTCGACTCAGAGGAATCTAGGTTTGGAAAGTGACAGCACCTGCAAATTCTGTGGGGAGATGGAGGAAGAAACTCCATTACATCTCCTAAACGGATGCTGTCGCCCAGAGAAGATTAATATCCTGGATAGTTACCAAGTGGAGGAGGGGGATATACCCTCCCTAGATCCCATCAGGTTATTAGGATTCCTTAGGGTTCTTAACCTGGTGGAGGTGCTGTAAAGACGATGTTCGCCTGAGACATCTCTGCTTGGGTGCTGTGGGCAGCCTGCGGCATCCAGGGAGCATAGCACAATAGATCGTAAGGTCGCAGTGCATTGCCCTACCCCCTCAAAAAGATAAAAATTTACGGGAAAACTGAATTTTGAAAATTTGACAACGATCAACAGTACTTCCGCTTATCAGTCGTAAGAGAAAGTAAAAAAGATGGAATAGGAATTATTTTGATTATATAACGCCCAGTGATATACAGTTATATATATATAATAGGTTGCTCTACTATTCAAAGAGGAACTCCTTAATTTAGATTTAGATTTGATTGAGTGTTGGCCGTACATTTTTATGCATACACATAGTTATCTAACTATAATTTTATTTATCTATATATAAATTTTGTTTATTGTATGATTAGTGTTTTTTTGTTTGTTTAATAGATCTTTATTACTTTCTCTTACTCCTAGTGAGAGGAAGTATTGTAATCGTGTCAAATTTTCGATATCGAGTTTTCACCGAAAAAGATCGTTTTGAGGTCCCATGACTCAAAAAAAAAAATGATATTTATTGTAAAATAGTTGTGTGTAAAAACGAAAAATCTTAGATAGTTGAAACTTGATATTCCGTTCGATTATCACCATGGAATCTGACAGTACGTTATCTGTCAAAATTCCTCAACCGGATAGTACCACTTTGCAGGTTTTTTTTTTTTTTTTTTTTTTTTACCTATTGCCAATATCTCTCAAAACATGACTCCGACGAATTCTTCAAACTTGTATATCAACAATCTACCAGAGCTACAAAGTTTATTCTCCGGGGGAAAATTCATTAATGCATTTGGGGGTTGGGGGGGGGATGGGAGTTAGGTTTTTATCTAAAGGGCTATTTCAGTTTATTAGACAATTCTGTCATCTAAATAATGTTAATTAGAATTGAATATATTGTAGAAATTCCGAGATTGGAAAAAAATTCGGATAACCAGAAGTGCGTTTTTACTTTACCACTTTACTAAATAATTTTTTCCATTTTTTCTCGTTTTTCTCAAAAATGTCTCCAACGATTTTCTTGAAACTTCCCATATAAACTACACATACAATAATCTACAACTTTTACTTAAAACGTTTCTCTGGGAAAATTCATTTAAGGGCACTTTTTGGGGATGGTGGTGGGGTTATCGTTTTTCTCTAACGTTGCTATCATAGTTGATTACAATTCATTCATCCAAAGAAAATTAATTAGAAATAAATGAATGGCCAAATTCCTAGTTTCAAGAAAATAGTAAACCGGAAGTGCGCTTTTACTGAACATTTTTTTTTTCAGTTTTCGACGGATTTCAATAAATTTGGTACACAAGCTATAAAGTTTGTCAATTATAATTTTGAGAACTAGAGTAAGAGAAAGTTGTGTGAGTGTTTCACACCAGATTTTTTATCATTAATATATACTATGTTTTTGCAAAGTTTTAAGAAAACTGTTTTTCAAAATTTGCTAAAATTTCGTTTCGTCCGCTTTTGGATTATTCACTTAATTTTGATTAATAACTTTTTAGGAAAAATTATTGTTTATTTAATTTATTCTAAGAGGAGGGGTCAGTTTGTTTTATTCTTTTGGTTTATAATGTAGAACAAGCTTATTTATAAGCCCCACAAAATTGTTCATATAAAGTTTTTTAATGGGACAATTTTTCATCAGCAGGAGGACTATTTATTGCACCAGCAATAGGAAATACATTGGGGAAATTTCAGCTTGAACAAAATAATTGGTTTTTGAACTTCAATAACTTTTTTTTTTAAAAAAAAACGTTCAAATTACACTCATAAAACTTCCTCATTCCACCACTATAAACATCGAATTTTTGCTATAAGTTATTCATAAATTCGATATAGAATATGGAATAGAGAATGTGTGTAGGCAAGAAGTTATCATCATGTTCTCCTTAACATTTTTCCGTATTTTTACTCCCCGTAACGCAGCCGTTGTATTGCACGAGGTTTGAGGTTATGGACCAGATTTAAAATAGATCCATTATAGATTGTAATCTATCTTTTTACTGGTTAATGCATTTCTTAGGCTACATTTTTTTTTTCAGAATACTATGAAAAAAATCTAGGAAGTATTATGTAATGAAGTTAGATAACGTTGACCTATTTTAAAATTTCATACGAAAATAAACTAACATATCCCGTTTCATTTTTGGCATAGATTTTCCTTTTTGTTTTGGCTAGTTTATTGGCACAGTTATTCAGTAGTTCTCTGTCAATCACTAAAGTAAAGGTCAAGTTATTTACGATGAAATTTTCCAAACAGTGGCATTAATATTCTTATTAATTCTTATTTCCTGGCTTTTATTTTTATTATTGTAAAAAAATCTGGTGTGAAATACTCACACAACTTTCTCTTACTCCAGTTCTCAAAATTATAATTGACAATTTTTATAGTTTGTGTACCAAATTAATAAAATTCGTTGAAAACTGAAAAGAAAAAACTGTCCAGTAAATGCGCACTTCCGGTTTAATAATTTTCTTGAAACTCGCAATTTTGGCTATCTATTTATTTCTAATTAATTTTGTTTGGATGGTAGAATTGTATAATCAACTATACTAGTTTAGGAGAAAAACATAACCCAACCCCTCCCCTAAAAGTGCGCTTGAATGAATTTTCCCATAGAAATGTTTTAAATGAAAGTTGTAGATCTTTATATGTTTAGTTTATATATAAGGTTTCAATAAAATCTTCGAAGATATTTTTTGAGAAAATCGTGAAAAAGTGAAAAAAATTTAGTGAAGTGGTAATGTAAACGCACTTCCGGTTATCCGATTTTTTTTTTTTGAAACTCGGAATTTCTACAAGATATTCAATTCTAATTAACATTATTTAGATGACAGAATTGTTTAATAAACTGAAATAGCACTTTAGATGAAAACCTAACCCCACCCCTACCCCAGAAGTGCCCTTAAATGAATTTTCTCGGAGAAATGTTACAAATAAAAGTTGCAGTGTTGTATGTGGAGTTGATTTCAAGTTTGAAGGAAAATCGTATTAGAGCCATTTTGAGAGGAAAAATTCGCAAAAAAAAAAAACGTAAAAAAAAAAAAAAAACTAGTAAGTGGTACTGGCCGGTTTAGGGAATTTTGACAGATGACCCACTTTCGGATCCCATGGTGATAACTAAACGAATTATTAAGTTCGAACTTTCTACGATTTTTCGTTTTTGAGCTGTGCTGTTCACATACATTCGCTACACAGACCATTTGCTATAAACCACTTCTTTGCACTCAGGGGACCTCAAAACGGATATTTCTGGTGAAAACTCAATATTGAAAATTTGACACGATTACAATACTTCCTCTTACTAGAGGAGTAAGAGAAAGTAAAAATTATTTTTGATAATTGTGCGGAATTTGGGGCGTTGTATCACAAATATATGTTGTTGGTTTGATGATATTGGCGCGCTCTTCACTTACCTCCTTGCTTGGTTGGTTCCCCCCTCCCACCACCAAATTACCTCTATATTTATGGTAAGACAAATGAACAGAATTTGTAAAAGTTTAAAAAAAAGTTTGCCAAGGTTTATATATAATTGTATTAACAAATGTGAGGGGAGGAATTAGCTAGCTAAGTGGTTAGCTCATTGGACTCCTACAAGGAGGTCCCGGGTTCGAGTCCAGTGCTACCCTTAGATTTTTTTCTTCTTAGGACCCTTTACAACTCTCTGTCCGGAAGCCGGCAGTGCACTGGAGAAGGCTTCGGAGCGCCAATGACCATAGATGTTGACGCGCCTTAAATTTAAAAAAAAAAAAAAAAATTAGGAAAGTTGTTGTGTGTTTTTCACACTAGATATATATATATATATTTTTTACTATCACTTGTGATTAGTAAGAGGAAGTATTGTAATCGTATCAAATTTTCGATATCGAGTTTTCACCGGAAATATCCGTTTTGAGGGACCCTGAGTCCAAAAAGTGGTTTTTAGCAAATGGTCTGTGTGTGTGTGTATGTATGTGAACAGCATAGCTCAAAAACGAAAAACCTTTAGAAAGTTCAAACTCGATATTACGTTTAGGTATCACCATGGGATCTAATGGTGCGTTATGTGTCAATATTCCTCAACCGGAAGTACCACCTTACTAGTTGTTTTTTTTACGTTTTTGCAATTTTCTCAAAAATGGCTCCGAAGATTTTCTTTAAACTTGCCATATCAACTACACATACAAAGAGCTACAACTTTTATTTGAAACATTTCTCCAGGAAAATCATTTAAGGGCACTTCTGGGGGAGGGGTGGGGTTAGGTTTTCATCTTAACTGCTGTTTCAGTATATTAGACAATTCTGTCATCTAAATAATGTTAATTAGAATTAAATATGTTTGTTGAAATTCCGAGTTTGAAAAAAAATAGATTACCGGAAGTGCGTTTTTACTGAAATATAATTTTCAGTTTTCTGGTATTTTCTCGAAAATGGCTCCAACGATTTTCTTTAAACCAGTGTTGTTAACTATACATATAAAGAGCTACAACTTTTATTTGAAACTTTTCCCCTGATAAATTCATTTAAGGGGACTTTTGGGGGAGGGGGGTTATGTTTTTCTTTAAAATGCTATCACAGTTGATTATACAATTCTGTCATCCAAATTGAAATAACTAGAAATTAATATATGACCCAAATTCCGAGTTTCAAGGAAATTAGTAAACCGGACAGTTTTACTGGACAGTGTTTTCACTTTTCGACGAATTTCATTAAATTTGGTACACTAACTATAAAATTTGTCAATTATAATTTTGAGTACTGGAGTAAGAGAAAGTTGTGTGAGTGTTTCACACCAGATTTTTTTATACTTTAGTTTGATCCTTTTGAAACTTTCGTTCAGTTGCAAATCAATTCGACCGGTTGAAGTAGTACTTTACTCTCTTCTCATGTAAATTACTAGCTTCTTATTCAAAGGACTTATATGTAAGTAAGTATATTGTGTATGTATACATAATAAAATAGAAACATAATTCCCAAAAATATGACACGATCACAGTTGTTGTTTCTTTATAGAGAGAGAGAGAGAGAATAACAAAAAGAAATAGAAAATTTTGAATCATGAAATAAATTTTCATCATTGTCTTTATACTATTTGGAAAGTACGCGGTTGTTTCTCAATTCTACACGTATCATTTGAAATAATATTAACTAATATATCATTTCCGGTTATTGTTTATGTCTCTCTCTCTCTCTCTCTCTCTCTCTGTGTTCAACCTCGATTCAAAAAGAAAATAAAAACCTAAACAGTTATGTCTAAATATGGAAAGAATGGGACGGTATTCATGTGGAAATCCCGTTTACATCTACAATATAACTTCTCAATATATAATTTGACGTAAGCTATCACTTTAGTATGATAGATTATCTATCTAAATGAAATGTATTACTGAAAGGTTGGGAGCAATTCTGATTTATATAATAAAATTCAATGTGACATCACAATATTCTTTTATTGAGGGAAATATGTACTTCATTAAACTGGTCTTGTTTTGCTACAACTTTACAACTGTTTAGAATTTCTATACAAAGATCTACAACTTTATTTGAAACATTTCTCTGGGAAAATTCATTTAAAGGCACTTTTGGGGGAGGGATGCGTAGGTTTCCCTCTAAAGTGCTATTTCAGTTTACTATACAATTCTGTGATCTAATTAATTACAATTAAATGTGTTGTTGAAATTCCGAGTTTGAAAAAAAAAATCGGATGACCGGAAGTGCGTTTAATTTATCATTTTACTAAATGATTATTTCATCTTTAACGCAGTTTTATCAAAAATGGCTCCGACGATTTTCTTGAAACATGGTGTATCAACTACACATACAAAGAACTACAACTTTTATTTGAAACATTTCTTCGGAAAAATTCATTTTGCTATTTAGGTTTATTACACAATTCTATCATCTAAATAATATTAATTAGATAAGGAACGTTTAAACTTGAAAGCTGCAATTATTTTATTTATTCTCATAGAGTCTTGCTGCATCGAATCACATTTGTGAATTTTAGTATGTATATATATTTCTCTGGAATGCCACCTTCATTGTTACCAACAAAATATTAAGTACGAAGGCATGACTCTTTTATTCTGGTGTGAACACACACACACACACACACACACACACACACAACTTCTTCTTACTCAAGTTTACAAAATTGTAATTGACAAATTTTATAGTTATACCAAATTAAATGAAATTCTTCGATGTTTTTTATGAAGAAAATCGCGAAAACTAAAAAAAAAATCTAAATAGCGAATGTAAATGAATAAATTAATTAATTAATTTACATTAAATGTAAATATCTATATTTAAAAAAAAAAAATCTGGTGTAAACACTCACACAACTTTCTCTTACTCCAGTTCTCAAAATTATAATTGACAAATTTCGTAGTTTGTGTACCAAATTTGAATGAAATTCGTCGAAAACTGAAAAAACTGTTCAGTAAAAGCGCCCTTTCGGTTTACTAATTTTCTTGAAACTGAATTTCAGCCATCTATTTATTTCTAATTAATTATGTTTCGATGATAGAATTGTATAATCAAATGTGATACACGTTACAGAAAAACATACCCCACCTTCCCCTAAAAGTGCCCTTAAATGAATTTTTCCAGAAAAATGTTTTAAATTAAAGTTGTAGATCATTGTATGTGTTTTTTGAGAATTTTTAGCTATGCTGTTAATATACACACACACACACCATTTGCTAAAAACCAATTTTTTTGACTCAGGGGGGGACCTCAAAACGGATATTTCCGGTGAAAACTCGATATCGAAAATTTGATACGATTACAATACTTTCTCATACTGGGAGTAAGAGAAAGTAAAAACAATTAATAAAATGGTTAAGATTTTTAGGAAAATCTTATTCTCCGGACTCCTGGTAGCACTTTAACGAAATATTAAGTTTGTATTTTGCGATTTTTTTAGTTTTTGAGATATGCTGGCCTATACACACACCAATTACTAAAAACCACTTTTTTGTGCTCAGGGGTCCTCTCATAACGTATGTTTCCGGTGAAAACTCGATATCGAAAATTTGACACGATTTCAATACTTCCTAGTAAGAGGAAGTAATTATTAGGTTAACCAGTAATGCTATTTTAATAAGGATCTTAAGGTTTTTTTTTTTGGTTTTTTTTTATAATGTTCTCGAAAACGGCGACTATTTTCTTTTTACTTGAAATGTTGGGCACAAATATAAACCTATTACTTCATTTGAAACATGTTTTCTAAACATTTGGCTTTAGGATGTTCTGAGGGATCTATGACTTTAATTTCAAATGTTTTTGGAGACTTGATCTCTGCGCTGTTTTCTGGACTACAATGTAATCACAGTCACATACTAACTGACTGCTAACCCATGAGTGCTATAACGGAACTTTTAAATGAGCTGGTGCCAGAATGTGAAAAGGTCGGTCTGACAATGAATGACCAAAAAACTAAGTATATGGTAGTCTCTAATTCCGAAGTAAGAAGAGAGCCAAATTATTACATGTATAACAACCACATCTTTAAAACAGTTAGTCAGTTTAAATACCTTGGAGTTCAAATTAATAGTGACAATAGGATTAGTCCAGAGATAAAAAACAGAATAATGGCTGGAAACAGAGCGTATTACGGCCTGCTAAAGCTAATACGATCGAAACTCTTGGCTAAAATTACTAAAGTCAAAATGTACAAGTCCTTAATCAGACCAGTTGTTTGCTACGGAGCTGAAACCTGGACGCTTAAACAAGCCGACCAGCAAGCCCTAGGGACCTTTGAAAGGAAAATAATGAGGAAAATCTTCGGTCCAATATGCGTACAAGGGGAATGGAGAATAAGGACAAACAAGGAAATAAGCGAACTAATGAATCAAGAAAATATAGTAAGATTCATAAAAGCAAGGAGGATAAGCTGGCTTGGACATGTGGAAAGACTTCCCGTAAACTCTGCCACAAAAAAGATAATGAAGGAGGATTTTCCCGGTAAAAAGAAAAGGGGAAGACCGAGGAAAGATTGGCGAGGTGATGTGGAGAGCGACCTGAGAACGATGGGCGTGAGAGATTGGAAAGAAGGGATGCAGGATAGAGAGAAATGGAGAAGGATTGTGTGGGAGGCCAGGGTCCACCCAGGACTGTAGCGCCAGAAAAGAAGAAGAACAGAACCCATGAGTGCTAAACAAAATGTGCCTAACCACCGCCATTAATATAAATATTTGTTTGGATAAGTAAACTGAATTAAAATCCATAATTTTCACGGGAAATATATATATGTTTGAGATTCCCTCCCTCCCAATGTTTGTAGAAATTGGTCTATGTTTGTTTGTATAAGTATGCGCGTGTGTTTAGTAAAGCTCAAAAAAATGAAAAATTTGCGCACTATTATACCAGACTACCATTTTTTCTAAATAAATTTTTTTTTACTTTTTTCGTAAAACCATTTTCCTTGAATTTTTGTATTGCATCATCTACGCCTAGTTATAGAATTTTATTTGAAATATTAATCTAGGACAATTGATTTGTGGGTGGGGGGTTGGTTCTGGAAAAGGGATGATGCCCATTTTGAGTTTCATGTTCATTTCCTTAGACCTTGTTTGATGTTAATGAGAATTAAAAATATTTTCTGTGTTGATACTCATTTTAGTTCATTTGGGAAATGCGAATGAACTACGTGGTTTATTATTTTTTTTAGTATTACACGATTTTCTTGATAAAAACATAAATCCTTGGAAAATATTCAAACAAAATTTGATGATATACAAACAACGATTAAGTGTAAAGAAAATTATGAATACATTGTCACAAAGAAAATATCATATAGTTAAAACTATTAAATTAAGTGATTAGAGTGGTAAAGTGAATAGGATAACAGTCTTCACTTCGAAACTTGTGTAGAAACTCCGGGAGACAGCCAAAAGAAAAATATCCAGATAGAACTATCTGCGATGTTTTTTTGTCTTTTATTTACGTTACTCACAATCACAGCACTTGTATAAAATACACACTTTTATAAAAAAATTTTTTTAGTTTTATTCCAAAAAAACATCTACTGAATTAAAATTTATGAGGCTTCTTCTCTCTCTCTCTCTCTCTCTCTCTCTCCTAATAGGTATTTTTAATACCACTTTTTACTTTCTCTTACTCCTGTAAGAGGAAGTATTGTAATCGTTGTCAAATTTTCGATATCGAGGTTTCACCGGAAATATCCGTTTTGAGGACCCCTGAGTCCAAAAAAATGGTTTTTAGCAAATGGTCTGTGGGTGTGTGTGTATGTGAACAGCATAGCTCAAAAACAAAAACTGTAGAAAGTTGAAACTTGATATTCCGTTTAGGTATCACCATGGGATCTGACACTACGTTATCTGTCAAAATCCTCAACCGGAAGTACCACTTTACTAGTTGGATTTTTTACTTTTTTGCGATTTTCTCAAAAAATGGCTCCGACGATTTTATGAACTTCGTATAGAACAAACATGCAAAGATCTACAACTTTTATCTAAAACATTTCTCTGGGTAAAAGTCTTGTAAGGGATCTTTTTAGGGGAGGGGTAGGGTTAGATTGTCATCTAAAGTGCATCCTAGTGGATTATACAATCATCATCACACATTAATGAGTTAGAAATAAAGGATGGCTGAAGTTCCAAGTTTCAAGAAAAATTAGTAAACCGGAACGTGGCTTTTACTGAACCGTTTTCAGTTTTCGACGAATTTCATTAAATTTGGTACACAAACTATAAAATTTGTCAATTATCATTTTGAGAACTGGAGTAAGAGAAAGTTGTGTGAGTGTTTCACACCAGATTTTCATAATTAATAAAGTAAAATCACTTAGAGTTTAAATTATTGTAAACCTATGGTATCTAGAAGTTAATTAAAATATCGATTTAACTATAGTTAAATAATTATTATGCAAAAAGCTCCTCTTATAAAGTTATAAGAAAAATCAGGAAAATTTAGGAAACTAATTCTAGAAAATACACAAGGACTTTTTTTCCAGCCAAATTGTTAACGCCAATATGAAAAAAAATCACACCAAATCGGATTATAAAGTCCATTGAAAGATTTTATAAAGAACAAATAAGACGTAAAACTCCTTTTTTTGTATTAAAAAAAAAAAAAAAAAAAAAATGTGTCTATTCTCTGCCAGATCATAACAGATCCTAAATGACTTTCATGGCATTATTCCAAATGCCTTCTCTCTTTGTAAGTGTATCCTTCAAATTATGGATACAAAATAAATCGTAAGGACCTAGACACAGGGTAGTGTAGTCTTGAAAAACAATTAATAAAACAAAGTGAAAGATATGTAATATATAATTTATGATTACTCATTTTATTAATAGATAATTACAAATAGTTTTAGCTATAGGATTATTTAAAAGCTCTTTATAATAATTAAAGAATTTATTCGAATCAAATATTAATAAAAATTTAATTGATAAATAAAAAAAAAAAGAAGTAAATTAAACATTAGACTGAAAGTAAAAAAGAATAATAAATTGTGTTTAGAAAATTGTATGTAGGATGTGGTAAAAGTAATGGAAGACGTGATCTGTTTACCGTAAGTTCATCTCCACAAGGGATTATCAGTCTAGTGCTTTTTTTCTTTTCTTTTTTTATCTTGCTCTCACTTGGATTTGCTTTAAATTCAACAAATTTACGACAAAATATCTACATCTGCTTACTATCTTTAAGAACTTAAACTTTCTCTTACTCCTAGTAAGATAAATGCCAATCACTTTTATTTGTAACATTATTTTCTAGGAAAACTGACATTTTGTGAGGGGGGATACCTTAGAGGAAATATAATGCAGTAGCATTCTCTTAGATTTCCCTAAAAAAAAATGTTTCAAATAAAAGTGATAGATATTTATGTATGTAGAAAATCTGGTGTGAAACGCTCACATAAATTTCTCTTACTCCACGTTTCAAAGTTGTAATTGGCAATAAACTTTATAGTTTGTATAGCAAATTTAATGAAATTCCCCAGTGATTTTATGGAGAAATTTACAAAAACTGAAAAAACTACGTTCATTAAAAACGCAATTCCGGTCATCCGATTTTTTTTACAAACTCAGAATTTAACAACATAATTAATTCTAATTAATATTATTTAGATGATAGAATTGTGTAATAAACTGAAATACCACTTAAGATGAAAACTTAAACCCACCCCTCCCCTAAAAGTGCCCTTAAATGAATTTTCCCAGAGAAACATTTCAAATAAAACTTGTAGCTGCTTTGTATGTGTAGTTGATATACCAAGTTTGAAGAAAATCGTCGGAGCAATTTTTGAGAAAAATGCAAAAGAGTGAAAAAAAAAAAAAACAATTGTCAAATGATAAATTAAACGCACTTCCGGTCATCCCATTTTTCTCAAACTCGGAATTTCAACAACATATTCAATTCTTATTAACATTATTTGGATGACAGAATTGTCTAATAAACTGAAATAGCACTTTAGAGGAAAAACCTAACCTCATCCCTCCCCCAATAGTGCCCTTAAATGAATTTTCCCAGAAAAATGTTTCAAATAAAAGTTGTAGCTCTTTGTATGTGTAGTTGATATATCAAGTTTCAAGAAAATCGTCTGGGTCATTTTTGAAAAAACGCAAAAAAGTAAAAAAACCGAAAAGTAGTTCCGGTAGAGGAATTTTGACAGATAACCTACTGTCAGATCCCATGGTTATCACCTAAACGGAAATTAAGTTTAAACTTTTCAACGGTTTTTCGTTTTTGAGCTATGCTGTTCACATACACACACACACAGACCATTTGCTATAAACCACTTTTTTTTTTTTTGACTCAGGGGACACCAAAACGGATATTTCCGTTGAAAACACGACATTGGAAATTTGACACGATTACAATACTTCCTCTCTTACTAGGAGTAAGAGAAATTAAAAATAACTACGTATTCAGTAAAGTCGCAATTCTGGTTGATGTATTTTGCCCGAACTTATGTGTCGGATGTTGTTCACTCACATATACTGATTATTCGCTAAAAAAAAAAAAAAAAAAAAAACAAAAAAAAAAAAAAAAAGTCTTGCTTCGTAGACCTCGAAACTGGTATTTCCGGTAAAATTCAATTTGGAAAATTTGACACGATCGTAATAACTCTTCGTTACTAGTTCTGTTGCTCACATTTGTTTTTGCCTATATTGGGGGAAATCTTAAACTCAATTATGTCGATAAAAACTCAGTCTTCCAAATTCTAAAAAGTACGAGAAAATAAATAGTAAAATTGGAAAATGAAAATAGATAAAAATAGAAACCCCCCTAACAATGGAAAGTATTCTTTGCTATCCAATAAAAAAAGTAGTGCAAATGAAGTATCGCTCTGATAACCATTAAGATTGCAGCAAACATTAAAGTAAAATATATATAAAATAAATGTTTTATTCATAATTGAATTTATGAATATTAGAATGCATTTCATCTAATTTATGGGTTAATAGAAATAGAAAGGAATTTAATTATTTTTGTTAAGGATGTAGATAGATGGCTAACCGCTAATTGTGATAAATTATAGCTATCACAAATATTGTAACAAATAGAAATTATTATAAATATTTCAGATTAAAAATAATGGTTTGAAGGAAGTAAATATTCATTCAATGATTGAAGCAAAGAACAAAATTACAAGAACGAAAAAAAAGTCTGGTTTGAAATAAGCCAGACGATTTTCTGTTATTGTCGTTCTTAAATATGGTAGGTCTTCTTCAACTTTGGAATTTTTACCACAAATATTTTATTTCTTTTCAATATTATATAGCTATAGTGAAATAGCACGTTAGAGGGTAGGTTCTATCGAATCACAGCCCACCCAAAAAAGTTTATTAAATGGTTTCTATTGCATACTTGAAGGCCGGATGAAAGTTTTGCGAGACGTGATAAATAAAAAAGTAATTATTTGAACCCTTTCCCCCCAAAAAAATTGCATTAAGGGAACCCCAAATTTACAAAAAATATTTTTTTTTTTTTTTTTTAAATCGTGTAACTTTATTCAAGAAATTTTACAAACATTAAACAAAACACCGGATGCCGCAGAGAATAAAATAGGGACAACAAGATTAAATGTAATATTTCCCCTTAATAAGTGATCGTTTGATAAAACAAAAATTTTGTTAAATGCGTTTAAATAATTAAATTTCAAGTTTACAATTAATTGCAGTAAGAGGAATAATTATTTATCAAACAGTGTGTAAAGTAATACTTTTAATTATATTTTAGTTCAAATATTGAAGAGAGGCGTAAAAATAAGGTGTAAAAAAGTAGTTTAACTCATGTTCAAATGTTAAATATTAATTTTTTTTTTGCAACTATATTAAATTGGGTCTTAATTTATATGAACATAAAACCTGTTTTCAAAATTGAAATAGACAAATTTTATAGTTAATGTAACCTCGTCGGAATTCGCCGAAATTCGTCGAAAACTGAAAAACTGTTCAGTAAAAGCGCACTTCCTGTTTACTAATTTTCTTGAAACTAAGAATTTTGGCCATCTATTTATTTCTAATTATTTTTGTTTGGATGGTAAAATTGTATAATCAACTATGATAGCACTTTAGAGAAAAACATAACCCACCTCTCCCCCCAAACCCCTTTTTAAATGAAATCATCAGGAGAAATGTTCTAAATAAAAGTTGTAGCTGTTTTTATATGTATAGTACACACTCCTAATTTAAAGAAAATCGTTGGAGCCGTTTTCAAGAAAATACAAGAAAACTGAAAAATACATTTCAGTAAAAATGCACTTCCGGTCATCTGATTTTTTTCCAAATTCGGAATTCCAAACAACATCTTTAATTCTAATTAATGTTATTTAGATGACAGAATTATATAGTATATGAAATAGCTTTTTAGAGGAAAACCTAACCCTACCCCTTCCCCAAAATGGAATTTTCCCGGAGATATTTCAAATGGAAAATGGAAATATTTCAAATAAAAGTTGTAGTTCTTTGTATGTGTACTTGATATGCCAAGTTTCAAGAAAATCGTCAAAGCTATTTTTCAGAAAATGACAAGAGAGGGAAAAAAGTGGTGATAAACAGTAAAGTGCTGCTTCCGGTTGACGAATTTTCGGAATATCAAGTTTGAACTTTCTATGATTTATCGTTTTTGAGCTATGCTGTTCACACACACACACACACACATCATTTTCTAAAAACCAGTTTTTTGGATTCAGGTGAAAACTAGGTATCAGTAATTTGGAACTATTTGGAACTATTACAATACTTCCTCTTACTAGGAGTAAAAGAAAGTAAAAATATGAAAGAAGGTGCAAATACTCTAAGTATATATTTTAATATATTTTATTTCAAACCAAATTCTCACTCTCTCTTCATTAATAACCTGCTTCGTTTGGTATATAACAAATCCGCAGTATATGGGTTTTGTAATTTAATGATCTTGTTTTCTTATATTGCCGCTAGATGTCGGACTAGTTAGAGTTGGATAATATTATTGAATATACCATTAGATCCGCAATGATAGATGAGTTATATATAAAATCATAGATGATTAATATTACTTTTACTACACTAGTGTATTAATCTTTTGGTTGCTTTTACATTTTTTTGTCACTTGTATAATAAAGTATAACTTTACTCACTAATTTTATTTAATAATTCTCATATTATTAAACGCATCCAGAAAAAAGTCTGTGTTATCGAGTAAATAGGTACATCACACGGGATTTTGTTTTTGTTTTATAAATATTAAAGTGCACAGTTGACAATAATATAGTTCAGTTAAAATTCTCACGGGCGCTACTACAGCTTGTGTTTTCAACACTCATTAAACATGGCGGAATATTAATTTTTTTGTTTAAATTGCTTCCTAAAGTGTAGCCAGTATGTCCATATCCGGTTGGCCACAGATATGTTAATTTTATTTTAATAAAAACATCTGCTCGTATTTAGGTTGATACAAATGTTTTCCCAAACTTATAATTTTTGAAAAAAATATTTTATTTATCCTAACTTGGTAGCCTGGATATTGATTGAGGGTAATTAAACTTGCAAAATTCTAAGTTTGATGGTTAGACTGTTTTTATTTTTTCGTATTTCTTAGTATTGCAATCGATCAAACTTTCGAAATTGAATTTCCACCGGAAATATCCGTTTTGAGGTCCCCTGAGTACGAAAATAGTTTTAGCGCAAGGTCTGTGTGAGCGTGTAACAAAATATCTCAAAAACAAAAAGTCCCAATAAGTGTTGGTGTAATATGGTGGTTATGAGCATGATCTTGCTATTGGGTGGTCCTGCGTATAACTGCTAAATTTTATTTTGTTTTAAAAAAATGTTAATATTAAAGTAGGTGCTTCCGCCCGCGTCCATGACACCTAATTTGGTAGTTAGACGTTAAGCCCGGTTGAAAAAAAAGGGAATTACCTCACTTTACTACTTACTTTTTTTATTTGAAACATTTCTTCTAGTAAAGTCATTTAAGGAGGGGGGATTTTGGGGGGTTATGTTTTCCTCTGAAATTCTATCCTTAGTTGATTTATACAATTCAACCATCTAAACAAAATTAATTAGAAATAAATAGATTGCCAAAATTCCGAGTTACAAGAAAATTGGTAAACCGGAAGTGCGTTTTTATTGAAAAGTTTTTTTAGTTTTCGCGATTTTCTCCATAAAAACACCGACGAATTTAATTAAATTTGGTATACTAACTATAAACTTTATCAGTTATAATTTTGTAAACTGCAGTAAAAGAAAGTTGGGTGCGTGTTTTAACACTAGATCTGTTAGTAAGAGGAAGTATTATAATTGTATCAAATTTTCGATATCGAGTTTTCAATGGAAATATCCGTTTTGGGGTCCCCTGAGTCTAAAAAAGTAGTTTTTAGAAAATGGTTTCCTTGTGTCTTATGTGTGAAACAGCATATCCCTATAACAAAACTCGCAGAAAGTTCAGAAATGACATTCCGTGTAGGTATCATCATGGGGACCGAGAATAATTTATCTGTCAAAATTCCACAACCGGATGTGCCACGTCACTGAACGGATTTTTCAGTTTTCTAAGTTTTTCTTGGAAACGGCTTCAATAATTTTTTTTAAAGATAGTTTACCGACTACACATACAAAAAAGAGCTACAACTTTAATTAGAAACTTTTCTCCCGAAAAACTCATTTAAGATGTTTTTTTGGGAAAGGGGTGGGGGTTTTGTTTTCCTCCAAAATGATATTTTAGTTTAATATTCAATTCTATCGTATAAATAATAAATAATATTAATTCTAATTCTTTTATTAATATATTATTAATTAATTATATTTATACAACTTTATCCATAAAAGCACCGACGAATTTCATTAAATTTGTTACATTAACTATGAATATAAGAGACCTAACACTATTATTGGGAACTATTTAGCAAGAAAGTACATTTAAAGGCGTTTTGAGGGAGGAGGAGTTGATGGTTTCCTCCAAAAAAATCATTTTATTAAATTTATTAGTCCTACAATTTATATAACATTAAAGGTAAGCAAACGTTCAATGAAAATTGTAATTATGATGAACATTTTTTCTTTTAAATCTTATAAACTACAAATAGTATATTTTTGTAAGAGAAACTCCGTTTTTTTTACTTTTTCTTATTCTTAGTAACAGGAAGTATTGTAATCGTGTCAAATTTTTGATAACGAGTTTTCACCGGAAATATCCGTTTTGAGGTCCCCTGAGTCCAAAAAAAATGGTTTAATCAATGGTCTGTGTGTGTGTATGTATGTATGTGAACAGCATAGCTCAAAAACGAAAAACCATAGAAAGTTGATATTCCGTTTAGGAATCACCACGGTATCTGATTGTACGTTATGTGTCAAAATTCCTCAACCGGAAGTACCACTTTACTAGTTGTTTTTTTTTTTTTAATTTTTTTGAGATTTGCTTTTTTGATTTACTTTTTTGCAAAAAAAGAGCTACAATTTTTATTTGCAACATTTCTCTAGGAAAATTCATTTAAGGGCACTTTTGGGGGAGGGGGTTTAGGTTTTTCTCTAAAGTGCTATCACATAGTTGATAATACAATTCTATCATCCAAACAAATTAATTAGAAATAAATAGATGTCCAACATACCGAGTATCAAGAAAATTAGTAAACCGGAAGTGCGGTTTTACTAAACAGTTTTTTCATTTTTCAACGAATTTCATTAAATTTGTTACAAAAACTATAAAATTTGTCAGTTATAATGTTGAGATCTGGAGTAGGAGAAAGTTGTGTGATTGTTTCACACCAGATTTTTTTTTTTGTTTTGTTTCCTAACATATTCAGCTGGTTTTTTACAATATAAAGATTCATGGAGAATTACTCCTCGTTGTTCCTTCTTATGATGAGGGGGTTGTTAATAATCCGATCTTTATGATTATATTTAATTGTAATTTGTTACAGTGGTTGCATTCAAAACAATATCATTTCTTTTTTATTTTTTTCATATCTAGTTTTCACACTCAGATAAATATAATTATTAATGAAAAAGGAAAACATTATGTTAATGTACTTCCTGTTTGGATTGATAGCTATTGTGAGGGTATGTACGTATGCCCTCGTGACTTGAAAGCTTGATGATACAGATGTAACTAACTATATAATCTTATGGAGAAAGTTTTAGTTATTATTAGTTTTAGAGTTGTGTTGTTTTTTTTATTTTTATATAAAACTAAACTGATACATATATGGTACTTGTTATCAACTTATCTTTGAATCTA
>JAAEAF010007413.1:0-54549 GCA_011037195.1 Triatoma infestans | reverse complement strand
TTGTATCATCACCTAATAGTAATTACAATGAAATGTGATGCCAAAATTGTATCATCACCTAATAGTAATTACAATGAAATGTGATGCCAAAATTGTATCATCACCTAATAGTAATTACAATGAAATGTGATGCCAATATTGTATCATTACCTAATAGTAATTACAATGAAATGTGATGCCAATATTGTATCACCACCTAATAGTAATTACAATGAAATGTGATGCCAAAATTGTATCATCACCTAATAGTAATTACAATGAAATGTGATGCCAAAATTGTATCATCACCTAATAGTAATTACAATGAAATGTAATGCCAATATTGTATCATCACCTAATAGTAATTACAATGAAATGTAATGCCAATATTGTATCATCACCTAATAGTAATTACAATGAAATGTGATGCCAATATTGTATCATTACCTAATAGTAATTACAATGAAATGTGATGCCAATATTGTATCATTACCTAATAGTAATTACAATGAAATGTGATGCCAAAATTGTATCATCACCTAATAGTAATTTCAATGAAATGTGATGCCAAAATTGTATCATCACCTAATAGTAATTACAATGAAATGTGATGGCAATATTGTATCATCACCTAATAGTAATTACAATGAAATGTGATGCCAAAATTGTATCATCACCTAATAGTAATTACAATGAAATGTGATGCCAATATTGTATCATCACCTAATAGTAATTACAATGAAATGTGATGCCAAAATTGTATCATCACCTAATAGTAATTACAATGAAATGTGATGCCAAAATTGTATCATCACTAATAGTAATTACAATGAAATGTGATGCCAATATTGTATCATTACCTAATAGTAATTACAATGAAATGTGATGCCAATATTGTATCACCACCTAATAGTAATTACAATGAAATGTGATGCCAAAATTGTATCATCACCTAATAGTAATTACAATGAAATGTGATGCCAATATTGTATCATCACCTAATAGTAATTACAATGAAATGTGATGCCAACATTCCGAGTTTGAAGAAATTAGTTTTACAGGAAGTTTCAAATTTTACTAAACAGTTTTCTGAGATTGAAGACATCAACGATTTTCACTAAAGTTGTTATATTAACCATACCATAAATACACCAACGATTTCATTTACTTTGGCATACTAAAGAACTATCACTTTTTTTGAATGGGGGGTGAAGTTTTATCGTCCGAGATTGTTCTCAGTGCTACCTGGAGCACATATGCTTAAATTAAACGAGCAACATCACTCGCCAGCGCAGCCTTTTTATACTGGGCACCGGGACAAAGAATGGTGGAATAGCCGAAGTTAGGCGTAGGAAAAAAAGCATTTTTGAAATAGTTTTCAGTGTAAATTCATTTAAGAGAGGTTTTAGGGGAGGGAGAAGTAAGTTATGCTTTCCTCAAAAAGGTAGTTTTTATAAAGGGGTGGTGTCATCTCATTCATGTTTCTTGAAGACAACTAAATATCTAGTGAGACTTATATGTTGCTCGCAAGGGGTACCTGTGGCATGCAGTTACTTGGGGAGTAGCGACCCCACGGGTTACCACAGCTCAGTACTCCATGCACTTTGTCAGAATAGTACACAATACACTTAAACTATACTTTACAGACAAGGACAGACACAGTACACAAACTAGGGTCTCCGTCCCTAGTTAATTGGCGTAAGCCAAGGGAGAAGGAAGGGTTTAGCTCAGTGGCAGCACGCTGGACTAGCAACGCGGAGGTCCCGGGTTCGAATCCAGCATGCTGCCCTTAGATTTTCTCTTCCTAGGAGCCTCTACAACTCACTGTACGGTGATAAGCAGTATTGTCTGTAGCTAGAGAACACTGCTTAGAGGCCGGCAGTGGACTGAGAAGGCTCCGGGGGCTTTCAGGTCGCAGTGCGATAATCCCCTACAACAATCAAAAGAATTATATGTTAGAAAAGAATTAGTGAATTACTATGTAAATCGCAGTAAGAGAAAGTCGTGTGAGTGAGTGTTCGTGCTCAGAGGACTTCAGAACACGCATTTTCGGTGAAAACGCAAATTTGACAAGTTCGCAATACTTTTCTTACCTGGAAATAAGAGAAGTACAAAGTTTTGCAAGAAAACTAAATTATAACAAAATGTAATATTAGTTTATTTAAGCAGTTGTACAAAGAAGAGTGCATTACTTAGTGTAAAAAATTTCTGGAGCAGTTAATTGCGCTTCCGCTCTAGACATTTTTATTGGTTTTCCTAATTCCTTTTGCTTTCTCCTCTTACCACATTCATATGCACTCTTATACATGGATTGTCCATACATCATAAAACAAAGGAAAAGAAATATGATAAAATTACAATAAAACACTAAATAAGCTGATTCCTGTTAATTAACCGGAAGGATACAACAGAAAGAGAAACCCACATACAGATTGGTGACCTTGACACAGTCAGTACCCTGACCCACATACCGCAGACATAATGTTATCTTCAGCATTTAAATGTAGACTTCCTTTTTTTTGCCTTCTTCGTCTTTCCTGTTTATTAAGTAGTATGAAGATCAGTTTTCACCTTAAAACGTTCGCTTGTTACAGTATTCACTACCTGCCATTAATGTTTTAGAAATCACTTTTCTATCTCAGTTTTTATTTCCTTGTAATTTTGTCAGTTCACATTTTAACAGTGATTTGAAAGTGCAGTCTGGGGAGGTCATTTAGAAAGAGAATTAATTTTCAGTTACTCTTACTCCTGGCAAGTAGTATTTTGTTCGTGGCAGATTTTTTTGCGATCAGGTCAAATTTTCTAAATTCAGTTCCCCCGAAAAATGTATGTTTTGAGATTCACCTGAGGATGGAAAAAAAGACTGTCTGTATTTGTGTGTGTGAGAATAAAATATCTGAAAAAAACTTGATATTTCTTTTACGTTACCAATATCTGACTCGAAACTTACAGTCCAAATCCTTCAACTGCGTAATTAATAGGGAATAAGTGCACTTTGGTTTAAGTCCCGGGTTTTTGTCAAGCCAATCATAATAATAATACGGAATGTTTTTTTCTACTTTTTCACGATTTTATTGAATCCGGTTTGAGCGCATTAAAAAAAAATCTGGTGTGAAACACTCACATGACTTTCTCCAACCCCTGTCAGTAAGATTATTAGAAAATAAAAATTTTTTTTGGCCCCATGATTGTGGACACATGTTCCCTTTAGCCGTTCTATTCGAATCTGCCATTAGATAGAATAGAATAGAAGCGGGGGGGTGTCAGCCTCATTCCACTGCGACCTACAAGTTGAGGTCTATTGTGGATCCCCTTAAGTTACAGAACAGCCCCCAGCTTTGCCCTCCTAATCAATCCTAGCAAAGCTGAGAGCGGCTCCGTCATGAAGCTTTCAGCTTCGGGATTGCCCGTCCCCAATTGAAGAAACCTAATCCTCGCCAGGCCGGCGCACTCACAAAGGATGTGCGCCGGGGTCTCCTCCTCTACCTTGCAGAAACGGCATACCGCACTATCCGCAAGTTGTAGGTGGTGCATGTGTCAATTCAGCCTACAATGCCCTGTTAGTAGACCCACAATTAGCCTTATATCCCTTCGGTTCTGGCTCAGTAGGTCTTTGGTAAATTTAGGCAGATGTCTTTTAATGAAGAGCTTTGCCTGCCTCTGTCCTGGTGTTCCCTCCCACCAACGCAGACGCTGATCTTCTATCCACCCCCTGATAGAAGTTTGAATGAGGCTCCTGGACAAGCCGCAGAAGGGTTCGGGGCCTATAAAGGTATCCTGCGAGCCCTCCCTCGCTAGGGCATCCGCCCTCTCATTGCCCAGGAACCCCGCATGTCCCGGCACCCAGGCGAGTGTCAGTTTATTCCGAGTACCCACCTCGGTGAGGGCAAGTAGGCAGTCCCACACCAGTCTTGAGACTATTTGGTGTGAGGAAAGTGCCTTCAGGGCTGCCTGACTGTCGGAGTATATGGCCACTCTTCTACCCACTATCCTTTGCCTTATAATCTCCCTAGCGCAGAGTTGTAACGCCACGACTTCAGCCTGAAAGACCGTGGCGTACTTCCCTAGGCTGGCCTTAATTTTAACTTAATACCAAATCGAGTTACCGAACAGGGGTGGGTCACAGCCCCATTCGCCTCTGCTCGGTATGACAATATGGAAGTTCCTTTCGAAGAATGCCTTTAGATATTGTTGAGGATTGATAGAGAGCGCTGAATGCAATGTAGTCACATTCTAAACCTTCAAAATTATAATGTTAATAAAGTTCCAAGTTTGAAGAATATTTGCCCATTAAACTCTCATTTGCTGCAATAAAAGAAAATTTTGTGAATTGTCTCACTTTGATTTTTTTACTTTTTGTTTTTTCTCAAGAACTAAATTCAAATAATCAACTATAAGACGAAGTAAAAATCTGGATGTGAAAATTTATTCGGCTCTCTCTTAACCTATTTAAAATTTAAGCTACTGCTGATTAATAAAGTATCTTTTCATTTTAATCTCCCTCTTAATCCATACAAACACAGTTGACGTGAGCTATGCCTGTCTGTCTGACTCAAATAGTATCACAACTGAATTGTTGAAATTTGTTCATTAAAATTTTCTTCAATTGTCATGATGCAATTGCAACCTACTTCATTACAAAATCGCAAATATTTATTGGACATATATAAAGTAATATTGAAATTTTTAAAGATCTTGAAACAATTTATCTTTCAGCCTCATCCTCAGTGCGTGGTAGAGATGGATTTTCAGATTATTTCCGGTGGGTTCAGGTGTTAGGCAGGGCTGTCTTTTAAGCCCTATCCTTTTCTCTCTGTTTATAGATGACCTTCCGTCTATCTTAGAAGGAGGAGTTACAGTAGGAGGTACCAAAATCAAAATACTACTTTACGCAGATGATCTCGTTCTCTTAGCTGATAACCCGTTGAGTCTCCAGAGAAATATTAATATCTTAGCAAATTACTGCGACCAGTGGAATTTATTACTAAATCTTCAGAAATCGAAAATAATGATTTTTCGTAAGGGAGGCAGACTTGCGGCATCTGAGAAGTGGTTTTATAAAAGCAAAAGGATTGAGTTGGTAAACCGATACAAGTACCTGGGTATAATTTTGACTCCCCGCCTTTCCTTTATTCCTCATCTGGAAGAAAAAATCTCCTCAGCAAAACTTGGCTTAAACAGGGTCTGGTCCAAATTTATCTCAAACAACAATATCCCGTTAAACGCTAAGATTCAAGTTTTTAACAGTGTATCACGCGCAGTTGTTTGTTATGGTTCCCAAGTTTGGGGTTTCCAATCGTATGAAATTCTGGAAACATTTCAAAGATTTTGTATAAGAAGTTATTTGGTCTGTCATCAGTCGCACCGACATACATGTTAGCAATAGAGACAGAACTGCCGCCTTTAGAAGCTTATACGCTTCACCTTCATTTGAAATATATAGTTAAAGTTTTGTCCCTACCCGACTACCGTTTACCGAAAATTGTTGCCCTTCAGGTCATCAGCAATAGAGTTTACTGGTTTAAACATTGGCTTACGCTTACTAGGTGTTACCACTATGATTTTCACTGGTCTTTGGAGAACCCACCTAATTGCCCTAAACAGCTTCTGAAACTTTCCGATATTATTACTAAGTCTCGTCTGGAATGTTCTGTAAATCGTGCAGTAGAATCCGAACGCTTTTTATTGTACAGGGTTCTCATTTCAGAACATCGGAACACTGTAACGGTTTCTTTCTCTGAGAAATTAAAGCATGCTGAACTCCGCTGGTTATTTAAGCTGAGAGGAGAGCTTTTATTCTTAAATTATAGACCTTGGCTTAGCAGAGAACCTGATGTGGAAATGTGCTCGCTTTGCAATTTCAACACTCGCGAAGAATTATATCATTTTCTGGGCGAGTGTCCTCTATGAATTCTTTACTTTGATAAACGAAACCTTTCTAGAGATGAAATTATTGTTTTTCTGTCCGGTCAGGCAGATCCTCGTCCTCTGATCCGCTATGCTCGACACGCTTGGAGAGTAAGGTATGATTGGCTCATAGAGTCATCCTAGAAAGATAGTGATTGAGAAATAATATACTATCAGTCTTACTTGTATATGTATTTATCGTAGTTAAGTTACTTAGTTTTTATTATTTTAAATATCCAATTACTTTAATTTCCACTATTTAATTTGTTTTTTTATAATTAGTGTTTGTATTATAATTATTGTAAATCCCTTTATGTTTCCACTACAATTGTTTGTATTATAATTTAGTAAATCCCTTTATGTTTCACTATAGCATTATTATGTTTTTTATATTCTTATTTTTTAGGGTTATTTTTATTTTATTTTATTTTTAGTTAGAAAGAAGTTCTTCTTTTTTTTGCTTTTCTTTGTTGTTTTTTTTTTCATTAATAGTAAACTCTGGCAGACGGCTCTCGCCATGTCGAATATACTGTTTTGTCAATGCTTTGTAATTACCTTTTTTAAAATAAAGTTTTATTATTATTATTATTATTATAAAGTAATATTAAAAATAAATAATAATAATGAAGTTATGAGAAGAAATTTATTATAAAATAGAATAAATAAATGTTTTAGAATAAAATAAAACTTGGAAATTATTCCTTACTTTAACTTTCACTTAATTAAGTGTAAGTATTGTCGATAAGTAAGTCGGTGTCAATTTTCACCGAAAAAAATATTTTTACCCCCCCCCCCCCCGAATATGGAAATAAAAATGTTTTTAACAGGTGCAAAAGAACAAAATATCTCAAGAAACGATAAATCGCAGAAACCTCAAACTTGATATTCCGTTGTAGGTACACTGACTGATTCGACGGTTTTCAGCAAAAATCGATTTTTAGCGATTTTACTTCTTTTTTTTGTCCAGATGGCTCCAACAATTTTACTAACTAAAAGATTTCCTCTTGTCAAACTTTCGATATCAAGTTTTCACGGGAAATTCACGTTCCCTGAGTCCGAATAAATGGTATTTAGAATATGGTCTGTGTGTATGTGTGTGAACAGCACACTCACAAGCGAATAATCGAGAAAGTTCAAACTTGATATTCCGTTTACGTATCGCCATGAAATCCGATAGCAAGTTATCTGACAAACACTTGTGTTTCCGGGTCGAGACCGCGCCATTGGTTTACTAGAAGCCGATGTTTTGCCCATATTGCGGTCAAGACGGCGAAGGAAGGAGCCCCTTCACTAGCAAAGTTCGTTGCCTTATTGGCTTTCAAGGTGAAACAACCCTGAAGAGGCTTATTGCAACATAGGGGAAATCACTGACACGGTCACAATCCGGAAAATCGTTTTTCATGAAAATGGCCGCAGAAACCTAAAAGTTTAGCAAGTAATCAGTCAAAATTCTTCAACCACTTTAATGAATGGATTTTCCACTTTATTGCAATTTTCTTAGAAATGGATACAACGATTTTCTTTAAATTCTGAAAAACAACTACACACATGAAGAGCTACAACTTTTATTTTTTAACATTTCTCTGGGAAAATTCATTTAAGGTGGGGTTATGTTATGAAGTGCTAATTTAGTCTACTATGCGATTCTTACACTTGAATGATATTAATCAGAATTAAATATGTTGCCAAAATTTTGAGTTTTAAAAACTTGGTTATACGGAAGTGCATATTATTGAAGAACTTTTGCAGTGTACAGCGATTATTCTCCATAAAAACACCAATCAATTTCATTAAAGTTGTTACACTAACTATAACTACCTATCACTTTTATTTGAACTTTTTCCGAAAAACTTTATTTCAGGAAGTTCTGGGTGCGGGGTAAGCTTAAGCTCTCCTCAAAAAAAAGTAGTTTTGTTAAGTTAAATTAAAGACAATAAACATAATAAGAGAATTAGTTTAAAGAAAATTTGCCATTTATCGCTCTGTTTATTACTTTATTGCTGTGTAAATTGCATTGAGAAAAGGTCCTGTTTCACTCTAGAATTTCTTTCCCCAGGAAAACTGATGTTTTCGAAGGGGTTCTCAGGAAACTGCAATGATCAGGTTCTCAGGAAACTGCAATGGTCAGGTTCCCTCTAGAGAGTGATTTTAATAAACTGTAAACAGTTCTATTGCAATACAGTTATAAATCTATGCACTTTTTCATAACTACTGTACTGTACAATAATGTATTTTCTACAATAAATTTTTACGGAGCTCCTGAAGAAGGGCACCAATGGTACACGAAACGAATTCTTTTTCTTAAAAAATTCCTTTGGCCTTTGCCGTACAAACATCGCATTGTAATTTTAAGGCCTGACGATTTGAATACCACTTTATGAAGTGAATGATTTTTTCCTGCCGCGCTGAATTGTTTACATAGATTTTAATCCTTATATCATTAAGTTTTTTTTTTAAGAATTTCATTAACTCTCTCGAGATACGGAGAATAACCCAGATTTTTTCCGATACTTTCTCATTAGTGCGAGTGACGTAAGCATATTGTTTTTAATTAATTATTCATATTTTGTTTCTTTCTTCTCTTTTATTTAACGATGTTTTTAATTATAATTAATTTTTACATTCTCTTACTCCAAGTCAGGGGATGTATTGTAATCGTGTCAAATTTTTTGAAATTGAGTTTTTACCGGAAATAATTATTTTGAAAGAACCGGAATAAGAAAAAAAATGTTCTTAAGCGAAATGGTGTGTCTGTGTACAAACTATCTAGAAAACTGCAGGAAGCTCAAATTTGGTAATCCGTTTAGAAACTTCAATATTTTTTTTAAGCTTAGTATACTATCTACATACATAAATATCGTATCATTTTATTTGAAACATTGCCTCGAGGAAATTGATTTTTTGGGGGGTTGTGGGGGAACAGTATTGTTAGGTAAAGTGTAATATATGGTTTGACCAAAGTGTAATATTTGGATAGAATTCCAAATGTTAAGTAAATCGGTTTGACGGATTTGCGATTTTACAGAGTAGGTTTTGAAGTTTTTTTTTTTGGAATTTTCTAGAAAAAGTTTTCAACGATTTCTCTAAACTTGGTTCGCTAACTGCATAGATATGAAAGTATGACTTCAATTTGAAATATTTTTCCAAATAAATCATTTTGCGCGGAAATGATTTTCAAATTTTCAAATGTCGTAGGCGACAGATGGTTCAGTGTTTTCGGTACGCTCTAGTCGGCCAGAATTTATAATCATTTCTCTACCTGTCATAGTATAAGGAAGTTTGTCATTTATATATATATATCAATTATATTAACAGAAGTAAGAGAAAGTCGTGTGAGTATTTCACTCCAGATTGTTTTGTATTCAGGGGGGGGCACGATACATTTATTTCCGGTGAAAACTCAATTCCGGAAATTCCGTCACGATCGCGATACTTCGTGCTCTTACAGTAGTGAGGAAATCTAAAAAATTATCCTTGCACTAATTTAATTAATATCCAAATAAAAATTCAACATACATATGTATATCATACCCACAATACTATATTTATCTGTTCATTATCATGACAATTACAGTTGGCAACATTTTATCCACATCAAGGTTGATTATAAATTCTCATTGTTATGAGAGAGATATGTAATCAAAACATAGCTCTCAGACAACACTAATTACATTCCATTATTCTGCTACTTTATCTGGTTTTATTACCAGTCATATTTCAAACAACTAAAAAGGGAGTTAATTTATGTAAGTTAATGTCAGCGTTCAAAGTTCAAAAGTTCACAATCTTCGGACACTGATTTTATATTTTATTATTTTTTTAATAAATTTTACTTTCCCATAGAGCATAAAAGGAAATATTACGTTTGTGTCAAAATTTGTACATTTTGTGAGGTACGGAGGTATATCTTAGCCAAGGATTATTTTATTTTACTTTTTTTAACACTGACACTATAAAAAAATGTTGCTATTAACATTTTATTGATAACATTCAAAAGAATTTACAAACATTTTATTAAATAATAGTAAAAAATCCATTCATAAGAATAAGAAGGATCTTGCAATTGGCCAGCTGTTTCCTATCATGATAATGTTACGTATTGAATGTCTTCTGTGTATGTCAAGGAGTAGTGTACACTCATAGATTAAGTGATCCCTACGTTTGAACCGTATATTGTTCTTAAGGTCGTTAATTATGTGAAATCTGTAATATTCTCTATTTCTAACATAAGCTGTGTCAGTAGTTGTGTCAGTTTGTAGTTAATTTTAAAATCATGTAGACTTTTCCTGCCTTATGTTGGTGTGTGTGTTTTTGTATCAATAAAATAATTCATGAAATGAAAAGTCGGATTTAATTTTATTTTGAGGCGTATAAACATCTCTGGACATTGGTGCCCGAAGCCTTACGGGACAGTGAGCTGTAGATCTTCAGCGATCCTCAAAACATGTATTACCGGTGAAATTCAATGACAGTAATAAATAAATAAAAATAAAAATCTAATAAAAGTGCTGTTATAATAAAAAAGCCACCCTGTTTGGCGTAGCCCCCAGATGTTAATTAGGTTCAACTATAGCATACCCGGCAAATAAAACGAACGTTATAACGGAGTGTTTGCAAAAACAGGTTTGTTTGTTTTTGTGTCCCTATTAATAATCACACACTAGCTGAGAACATTTAAGTAATTTAATAAAATTCAAACTGCGATGTATGTGTTTGTATAACTATCGAGGACTGTTGATCCTCATCCGTCTAATTGCCTATTCAATTCCATATCTACTTGCATTTGTATCAAATCTTTTTGTCCAATATTAAATGATAGTCACAGTGTATAATTCGTTAATGAAAATTTAATTATGTATTTGAACGTTTTCAAAGATTTCAGTTAATGCTATTATCCAGGACTTATGGTATTCAACAAGTTTTTGGTTTTATAACTGTACTATAACTGAGAAAGGATTACTGTTCTAACCGTGGTAGCTTAGTGGTTAGCAGTTTGGACTAATCATTTGCTACCGTTACCCAGTACCAGGAATGTATTCAAGTATATTCAAGATCTATATCTTGGATTTACATTTAGTATATTTTATTCAGGTCTAGTTTCACTTCGTAATACACGATTTTAATTCGTATTTATAGATGAATTAAATGAATTTACGTTTATTTGCTTTTGTTTCGCTAGATGTTTCTTTGATTGTATTGTCTCTGAAATAAACAAAACCAATAAAGGTTTTAAAACGTTACAATTATTTATTTCTAGTTGACAGCAAAATACTCTAATAACGACAATTATAGGTTGTTTAATATTGGAAAGTGAACAATTTTGATTCGATAGATCAGAGTTGGATGCAAAATATCACATTTTAATCAGATTGGGTGTATATTTTAGTTTCACTTTGTCAGTAACTGTCAGTAAAAGTTATTTATTGGCTCTATATATTATCAAGTGGGGTTGTTGTATTGGGGTCGTAGCGGGCGCTTTTTATTGGTTTTCAATGCATTGTAGAAATATTTATAAAATGAAACTGCTTTTTATTTGTTCCTTTCTTTGAATTATTCCCAACGATGAACTTCCATTGAACACATTTCTAATTTCTATACTTTTGTTTTCAATTAAGCTTTTATTTCCTCAAAAATAAGGACAATTATACTTACAATTATAAATTGAAAATTTTTTAAAAACTGAATATTTTCTAAATATTTAATTGGTTTACATAAAACAAGAACAAAAAGGTGTGAAACACTCACACGACATACAGTAAGAGAATTAAAATAAAAAATTTCCTTTAAAGTTCAAATTTCAGTCATTTGTTCTAACATAATATATTAGAGATGGTGGTGTGTGTGTGTGGGGAGAGTTCCTACCCAGGCAGGTGCATAATAGTTCACAAGATAGCGCCAATAACATTGAACAAATACTATGATAAAGTTGAAATTTATCGCTACGAATTCCGCACAACTACTGGAAATAATTTCTTTTCGGAAAATGTTACAAATAAAAATTATAGATTTTTTTTATTTGAGCTCTTAACATTCATTCCAAGTTTAAAGGAAATCGATAATTCCAAGTTTTAGAGGAAATCGATAATTCCAAGTTTTAAAGGAAATCGATAATTCCAAGTTTTAAAGGAAATCTATAATTCCAAGTTTTAGAGGAAATCGATAATTCCAAGTTTTAAAGGAAATCGATAATTCCAAGTTTTAAAGGAAATCGATAATTCCAAGTTTTAAAGGAAATCGATAATTCCAAGTTTTAGAGGAAATCGATAATTCCAAGTTTTAAAGGAAATCGATAATTCCAAGTTTTAAAGGAAATCGATAATTCCAAGTTTTAGAGGAAATCGATAATTCCAAGTTTTAGAGGAAATCGATAATTCCAAGTTTTAAAGGAAATCGATAATTCCAAGTTTTAAAGGAAATCGATAATTCCAAGTTTTAAAGGAAATCGATAATTCCAAGTTTTAGAGGAAATCGATAATTCCAAGTTTTAAAGGAAATCGATAATTCCAAGTTTTAAAGGAAATCGATAATTCCAAGTTTTAAGGAAATCGTAATTCCAAGTTAAGGAAATCGATAATTCCAAGTTTTTTTAAAGGAAATCGATAATTCCAAGTTTTAGAGGAAATCGATAATTCCAAGTTTTAAAGGAAATCGATAATTCCAAGTTTTAGAGGAAATCGATAATTCCAAGTTTTAAAGGAAATCGATAATTCCAAGTTTTAAAGGAAATCGATAATTCCAAGTTTTAAAGGAAATCTATAATTCCAAGTTTTAAAGGAAATCGATAATTCCAAGTTTTAAAGGAAATCGATAATTCCAAGTTTAAAGGAAATCGATAATTCCAAGTTTAAAGGAAGTCGATAATTCCAAGTTTTAAAGGAAATCATAAAATTAATATACACTAACTATATAAAATTGCCCGCAAGGAGCATCTGTTGTATGCAGTTACTTGAGGAGTAGCGACCCCATGGGTTACCACAGCTCAGTACTCCAGGCACTTCGTCAGAACAGCACACAATACCTTAAAATACATACGTTCTACCCTTTACAGACAAGGACAAACACAGTACACAAACTAGGGTCTCCGCCCCTAGTTAATTGGCGTAAGACAAGGGAGAAGGAAGGGATTAGTTCAGTGGTAGCACGCTGGACTAGCAACGCGGAGGTCCCGGGTTCGAAACCAGCAGGCTGCCTTAGATTTTCTCTTCGGGACAACTCACTGTCCGGTGATGGACGCAGTTGTAGCTAGAGAACACTGCTTGGAGGCCGGCAGTGCACTGAGAAGGCTTCGGGGGGCACAATAGACTTCGCAGATCGCAGTGCAATAATCCCCTACAACAATCTACAGTCTACAACTATACAAAAGCAATACACATTAGAAGCCTGACTAGAATTCCAAATTTAAATATAAATCGGTTATCCGGAAGTACGCTTTTTTTGCGGAATATGTTTCTTTGAGATTTTTTTGGATTTTCTAAAAAACGACTATAATGATTTCTTTTTAACTTGGAATCGTCATGATCTTCCATCGTTTTTATTGTAACATTTTTTCCGGAAAGGATGTTGGATTGTAGTTAAATGTGCGGAATTCACGGCGTTAAATTTCAAATGACATTGGTTTGGTTCAATGTTGTTTCACTTTTCTGCACTGCAATGTAATCACTTCGCTTGTGTAGGTATTTGTCCCCTCCCGGGCCCTATATTTATGTTCGGACAAATTCTTAAAATTGATAGTTTAATGAAAATTTGTCATTTGCTGTATGGTTGTAATAACAACAGAGCAACACATCATGAGTTTCACATTAGATTTCTAGCACATATTGCTACTAAAAGCATATCTCAACCAGACATCGCAAATTACAGTTTCATTCATGCAAAAACGTTAAGTGAATTTCAGTTATATATAGTTAAATGTTTATATTTATGTCTTCCAGGTAATTTGTGAAAAAGAAATGTCTTACAGTGGCTATAATTCCTCTAGGAATTCAGTAATTAAGTTGGGAACCCCATCACATTCAGACATACAGACGTGAAGACATTCAAATATGTTATTTATTGTGTAGAACTGTCACGTCCACATAACACATACTCGTATATGTACATTAATGTTACATACCACCCCTCCCTACCACCCACTCTCTTCATTCGCTCTCGCTCGCTCCGGCGGCAAAAGAAGTTCTACTTTTCCTACTAATTATGGAATTCATTTACTGTATCAGCGGTAAATAACTCGGGTGTGAAACATGCACACATTCATTATCATAGTGCATTTCTTCACACATTTACAAGTGACAAATTTTCATCAAACTTGGAATCTTTAATGAAGTTTACTATATATATATATATATAGTAAATATGGATAACGACTTTGATATTATAACGGTTTTTTGATTGAATAAGAAGAAAAGTACTATTTTATTATAAATTTTACTCCTCATTAATTACAGATCTTGCTCGAACTGGCCTCCACCATTAGAGATGTATTTCTTTGGTCGTAAGGTACAATTGGCAGGAAAAAGCATGTGTATGCATCTCTAATGTTGGGGGCCAGTTCGAGCAAGATCTGTAGTTAATGAGGAGTAAAATTTATAATAAAATAGTACTTTTCTTCTTATTCAATCCAAAAACCGTTATAATATCATTTGAAGTTTCTTATAGGAATCATGTTTTCATTCATAACTTGTAAAATATCGCTCACAGAAAAGAACAGTTCAAGTAAATTTTTCTGACAAAAAATAGAGGAATCTATTTCTTAAATAAGAACCACACCTCCCCATTTGATAAAAAGAAGTTGGTGCCTGTATCTCGCTTCTGGAAGCACCAAAACAGATTTGCAAATTAAATTTGGTTTTCTAACAAATACTACGGGGACACGTAGTTTTTAGTTTTTTCTAGCTATCTTAGTTTCCGAGAAAAAGTCGTTATCCATACACCTTGGGACACCCTGTATATATATGGATGAACATAAATTATATTCATACAGTTTAGAAGGCAATATAAATGTTTAAAAGAAAAGTAATAGCCTATATAGGGAAGGGGTTAGCTCAATGGTTAGCGCACTGGACTTCCATGCGGCGGTACCGGGTTCGAGTCCAGCTGTGCTGCCCTCAAATTTTCTTTTCCCAATAGCATCTACAGCTCACTGTTCGGTTATGGATAGTGTTATCTATAACGAAAGAGCACTGTCTGGAAGCTGGCAATACACTGAGGAGGCTCCTGGCGCCAATGACCATACATGTTGACGCGCCTTAAATTAAAAAAAAAAAAAAAATTAAAAAAATAACATAAGTTTGCAGTTTTCATTTTCCAAGTTTCAGGAATATTTATGGAACCATTTTTTGAGAAGAACGTGTATACTTTCGAATGGCACCTATTTTTCCCAAACAAAATACTTTATGGATCATATTTTTACTTTCTCTTATTGCTGATAAAGGAAATATTGCGATCAGTCAAATTTTCACTATCGAGTTTTACCGGAAATACTTCCGAGGTCTCCTGAGTCCGGAAAAGTGGTTTCTAAAAATGATGTATAAAAAATGCATGTGAAAAATATAGCTAAAAAATGAAAAATCGCAGTAAGCTCAAACTTGATATCCGTTTGGTTTTCACCACAGGATCCGATAGGAAGTTATCCGTCAGAATACCTTAACCAGAAGTACCACTTTCCTCAATCGATTATTCACATTTTTTTTGTTATTTTTCTCGAAAACGTCTCCAACAATTTGCTTTATAATTAATAAATTAACTAAATATACCACAACCTTTTACTACTTTTATTTGAAACATTTCTTGGGAAAAATTAATGAAGGGGGCTTTTAGTTAGTAGTGGGGTTATATTTTCCTTCAATGTGCTTTTTTGTCGTTTATTGTACGGTTCCTTCATCTAAATAATATTAATTAAAATTAAATACGATTCAAAAATTCAGTGTTTGAATAAAAATCGATTGACTGGAAGTGCGTTTCACTGAACAGTTTTTTTTTTTTTTATTTTGCTGGGATTTTCTGTAGAAAAACCTTCAAATCACTTTTATTTGAAAATTTTCTAAGAGAATACATGAAAGGGAGTTTTAGAGGACTGGTATGGTTATGCTCCAATCAAGAAAAACTGGTTGCATTAAGTTCAGATCCTCCCAATCAAATGACATTCAGGACAAACTAAACATGTAGTGAGATCTATATATTTGAAGAAAATAGTCAATTATAACGGTAAATTGCGATCAGAGAAAGTCGAGTGAGTTTTTCACAACAGATTTTCTCGTATTCATAACTGATATGTTTGATATATATGTATATATGTATTCGCTAAATTCAAATTCTACAATTTGGCACGATAGCAATACTTCCGCTTAGAACAGATACGGTAGAGGAACTAAATAATTAAATATTAAAAGTATTGCTTTCATTCTGTTTTACTTTTTCTTACTGCTCCAAGTGGAAGCATTACGATCGAATCAATTGCTATCGTATTATATTTTCGATTTGTATTTTCACTGATAATAAATGTTTTTTGAGGTCTTCTCAACATGAAAAAAAAATCGATTTTTAGTGAAAGGTTCTGCATGTTTGTAGGTATGTAAACAAAATATCTCAAAAGCATGAAAGTGCAGTAAACTCAAACTGGATCATTCCGTTTTTAGATATCACCACCAACTTTTCTTACGCTAAGTTTCGGTCAGAATCCGTCTAACCAGAAGTGCGACTTTACTGAATGTTTTTTGTCTTCAGTTTTTCACAATTTTCTCATAAAATGGCACCAACGATTTTCTTTAAACTTGGCATATTTACGGCGTGTTGAAACCTCTCAGTTATTTTCGAAACTTTTTCCCCCCTCCTAGAAAATGTGATTTTTATTACACGGGGTTCTTCGGGAATTCTGTGACGTTAGTAGTTATCGGTGATTGGATTGATCAAGTTGTTGGTGCCGGACTATAGAAATGTACATTTATATGTCCTTACCTGATACTTGTTGAAAACCAAAATGTACACCCCTCCCCCATTCGCCACAAAACAGAGCTGTAAACGTTAATTAAAAATTCCAAGTTTGTATAAAATCATCAGGTTATTTAAATTGTGCTTACTGAAGCAAAGCAAATCGTGTGATTGTTTCACAGCTAATTTCTTCTCTTCTATTGTCAATAATGAGGGAATTTTTCATTTTTTTTAATTCAAGTCCACGCCCAGATCCGCACGCACGCCCAACTTTCTTTCCTACTCAATTTGACCACGCGTCTGTGGGAATAATTTTACGTCAGTCATGAAATGAAAGCTAAGTTTCTTTAGAATTCTATCTATTTCTATAAAAAAAAAAAAAAAAAATCTATTCCTTGCACATTCTACAACTTTCTATAGCTGCAATTTACATAGTGATTATTGACAGAATTTTCTTCAAACTTTAGAGGAGATCGTTACTAAATGTTTTGCTGACTCTAATTTTATAAAAGTGGGAGTACCTAAACTATACTGAACCAACAATATTAACGGAAGCTTGAACCTTCCAGCTTCCCAAAGCCAACTGAAATCAATTAAATCAGAAAAATATTTCAAACAAAAGTGTTAGGCCTATTTATGTCCAGTTGATATATCAAATACCTATAAAGAAACTCGTTAATATATTTTTATTGAGAAAATTGCAGCAATATTGAAAATAACCGTTGGGTAAAGACGCACACTTCCGGTCGATTGAATCTTCTTAAAATTAAAAATTTTGACAATCAATTTAATTTTCATCTAGGTGTTAGAATCGGATAACATACAAAAATGTTTCAAATAAAAGCGACAGAGCTAGATACATATATCTAGAGGATTGTTTAGTTTCCAGAAAATTTCTGGAGCCATTTCCAGAGAAAATTGGAAGAAAAACTGAAAAAAATCTATTCAACACAGTGGAACTTCCTGTTCCACAGATTTTCGACCAAAACCTCACAATTGAATCTCTTAATAACCAAAAAAATCAAGTTTCATTTTTTGTTTTTGATTTATGTTGTCACACACAGACCAATTGTTTTCTTACTCAGCGGACCACAAAATATGCGTTTCTCTAGAAAATTCAATTTCTAAAATTTGCCACAGCAAGGGAAATAAATCTGGTGGACAACACTCATACGACTTGCTCTATCTGGTGTTGATAAATGTATATAGAAAATGACAGTTCGTTTCGTTAAACTTCAAATTTACACATTTTTACTAACTTAGATGTACTGTGGTGGTGGAGAAAGAAGTGCCTAACTGACAACCTAAGCAAGAGGTACAGAAATCTGTATATTGTGGCCCAGTAGAGCGCACTAATAAGATGGAACCAAACCCAAATAAAACTTGAAATCAAACGTTACGAAGTCCATACGAATATCTAAAATTATTTTTTGTTTTAAATGGCTGTGAAGGTGTTTGTTATGCAGACGGAAGATCCATACATTGTACTAAAGTGGTATTTGAAAGGAAAGCTTGACGCTAATGTACCCGAGACCCAGAGACTCACAAAAATATGTTTTCCTGGGAAAATATTAATCAGAGACATTTTCCGTGATAGGCTGCTTCTTTTTGTGGTCATCGACCGGTTTCGGGCGTTCAGCAGGATGTTTTTTGTCAAACAGTGTGATAACACAGACTTGCACACAGCATATACAGTTGATGCTCTCCCGGGGAAATGTTTAAATAAAAGTGATTGGTATTTGAGGGTGAAGATAGTGTTATGACAGTTAAGGAAAATCGTTGGAGCCGTTTTCGAGAAAATCGTGATCAACTGGAAAACTCAAGCCAGTAAATTCGTACTTCCGGTTAATGGATTTTGTCAAAAATCTTCGTGTCCGAGGCGGTGGTAGAACCTAAACGGAATACCAAGTTTGAGTTTTCTGCGATTATACGTTTTTGAGTAATTTTGTTCACACACACACACACACACACACACATATATATATATATATATATCTGTTGCTAAAAACATTTTTTTCGGACTCAAAGGCACCTGAAAACACGTATTTCCTGTGAAAACAAAAATTTTGAAAATTTCAACGATCGCAAGCCTTTCTGTTACTGATTTAAAAACCAATTTAAAAACTAATCATTAAACCATCCCACCAAAAAAGAAAGCACAGTCTTTAAATTGAATACAAACAAAATCATTTTATTTCGTGTTTGAATATATTTAATTTTAATAGATTGAGTTCATGTGATTGTTTCACGTTTCCATATTTTAAAGGTAATCAAATATTACTTTGTTATGGATTACTTCAATTATGCTTTGTATGTATGTATATATATGTATGTATGTATAAATGAATATGAATGAAGAAGTTCATTTTTATTTTTATTTCCATAGTTGAGTTGGCAGCCTTACTTTCTCCAAGACACAGTGTTGCTACGGCTGATCAAACATTTGGTCACTGGGTCACTGGCGCCCCCACATTCTAGAACCAACCTTCCTTACTAATTATCTTTCAATCACCACTTTTTAGAAGAAAAACAACTATCTCTAATTAGATATTTTTTAGTTATATTTATTACTCTTTAAGATCCAATTGGTTTTTACTACTTTCTCTTTTTATTTCAAAAAATATTTCGTTGAAAAAAAATCAGCTGTTTGTTACATTTAAATAATTTAAAATAAAACTTGGCACCGCTGATCGTAATATAACTTCCTTGTGCAATTGGTGCCAATAAATCTATATGAATAAATAATTCATCATTCTTGGGGTCATTCATTTCTAAATGTTTGAGATAGAGTTTGAATTTGTCAACCAGAGATATGGAAAGACGAGGGTGTACCGATCTAGTGCAAAGCCTTGGAAAATTGAGCTTTCCAAGAAACTTCAGGAAGTAAGCCTATTTCGATGAGCTGAGTGGTCTGCTGTTAACACCAGAGGCACGTTGTACTCCCCCCCCCACCTCAAGAACGCGACTGAAGTAAAGGCGATGTTTTGAGATTCCGTGTGTGCCCACAATTTTTTGAAAACAAAAAACCGCAGGAAGTTGAATGTTGGTATCCCGTTTAGGTACTACTATCGCATTTGAACGTCACTTCCGGCCAAAATCCATCAACTAGAAGAGCGAGTTTATTAATTTTTTTTTTTCCAGGTTTTCGCGATTCTTTATAAACCCGCTGCAACGATTTTTTTAAACTTTCGATACTGCCTCACCAATTACTTTTATTTGAATCATTTTCCTGGGAAAATGGTTTATTTTGTGAGAGTGCTCTAGGGGAACAGTAGCGTTCATCTTTCCTCTAAAGTACCACTTCAGTTCTGCCCCACCAACCTAATATTGCCACCCCTACATTATGAACATTGCTGAAATTCCAAGTTTGAAGAAAATCGCTTAACTGGTAATTTATATTTTACACAATCGGTTTTTGAGTTTTTTTTTGGGAAATTTCTGGAAGAAATGACTAAAACAATAATTATCTCTAAACTTGGAATACTAAGTGCACAGCTAATAAACCTCCCCCTGCCCCTGCCACTTTCATTTGTAATATTTTTCTAGAAAAAAGAAGTTTTTTAGGTAGGGTACTGAGTAATAGGCGACGTCAAAATTTAAATGTGTTTATTCAATATTATTAGGACAAATGTGAGTAAAATTTGAAATTTTAGAAATTTTGACAGTTTATATATAACTGTATTAAAGAGGGGTAAGAGAAAGTCGTGTGAATATTTCACACAGTTTTTTTTTTAGCCAATAGAATGCAGCCAACAATAGAATTCAGCCAACAATAGAAATCAACCAATAGAATACTTTCAAGTCTCACTTTCAATAGCAGAATGTAATCGGTGTTGATTTCCCTCACTGAAGTCCTAATTCCTCTAACCACTTACAGACAAACACACAACTACACGACTTGATGTGCAGGTGTAATAAGGAGGGAGAGCGCCACACACCACAGAACATGACAATAATGTGGGCAGTGGATACCCACTCCCACCCCACCACACTTTACCGTCACTTGCCACAAAACTATTTAAAGATATTCTTCAATGCACACACAAACACTCTCGGAATATTCACTTTCACCATCACGCTTCATCAAACACACACATACAAACTCATAAACACATTGACACAAACAAAAAAAAAACCTCCATTCTTCATCAACATTTTTGTTTCCACAACGTTTTTAAATCCATTAGAAATAGAAGAATATCTTCTCCAGGTTTCTTCCATCTAATCTTCAAGTTCTTTGTTTTTATTTCTCCCATTTTTATTTCTTTTCTTGTTTTAACCTGCTTAACTTATAGCCTATAATAGGGTCAATTTTTTTTTAAAGAATTTTGAACTTTCTCCCCAGTAGAAAACCAGTTGGTTTCTTGTAGTTGGTGTGACTATCCATTCCTCTTAATATATTAAAATAGAATATCAAGCTAGATTGAACATGTTCTCATTGCTGGATAATGTTTCTTAAATTCAAGTATTTTTTAAATTTATCTCTGAGTCCAGAACTTAAACACCTTAAGATAGATGCAACCAGATACGGAACAAGAAATTTCAAAAGAAAAATAACACAGACGCGAGAGGGGTACACAGGTCAAAAAAAGTAATTATCTAAAAAAAAAAAATTAATTTACTCACTTCCTGATTGGATGGGAGAAGCACGAATACTGGAGGGTGGTCGAAGCTAAATTTTCAACTAAGAGATGCGTTTAAAAGTGCTTATACTTTTTTGAGAAACGCAGTGTACCTAAATCTAGCAGAAACTGAGATACCAAAAATGTGGCGAATTATCAAACAACAAAACACAAGCGAAGCATGAAGCAGAAACATGAAGTATAATTAAACAGATCTTTAATTACGCACTGCAAATAGTAGCCTGAATTCATTCACCAAAGCGGATGTAATAAAAAAAGGAGGTAAATTTTACTGCAGACACCTAGAGTAGCTGTGCGAGAGAAGGCAGTGGGTAAATTTTGGCGGTAAAACAGGTCGTTAAATAACCGCTTGGTTTTCCAAGGCAACGTATAACCAAACAATTTGTAAAATTAAAAAAAAGTCTGGTGTGGAACACTCAGACGACTTTTTCTTACTCCTTTTAATACAGATTTTCTTTAAATTTCAGATTTCGCTCAAATGTCCCAACACAAATGTATATTTACATGGTGGGGATGAAATGCCAACCTTCCAACAGAGACAGGTAGCAAGGGATCGATTACATTCCCCTTTGCTATACAAACACATTTGAATTTTAAGACTTCATATTTCCTCAGTACCAACTGAATACAATTTTTTCAGAAAAATGTTTCAAATAAAAGTGGTAATGTTTATATCTGTGCAGCAAGCATTCCACGTTTAAAGGAAATCGTTGTATCCGTTTTCGAGAAAATTTCCAAAAACTCAGAAACCTATACTGTAGAATTGCACTTCCGGTAAACCAGTTTTCTTCAAATTTGGAATTCTATCAATGCTTCTAATATTTATTAAATATTATGTAGCTGGTAAATTAATACTGAAGTGGTCACTTCAGAGGGAAATATAATGCTGCTGTTCCCCTAGAACCCTCCAAAACTCAATTTTTCCCGGAAAAATGTTACCTATGAAAGTGATAGGCGTCTGGACAGTATATATACGGAGATTGAAGAAACTCGTCGGAGCCGTTTTCGAAAAAATCACGAAAATTGGAAAAAAACATTGAGTAAAGTCGCACTTCCGGTTGATGGATTTTGCTCGAAATCTTCGTCGCCTAAACGGTACACCAAGTTTGAGCTTCCTGCGATTTTTTTATTTTTGAGATAGTTTTTACACACACACACTTACAGACCATTCACTAAAAACATTTTTTTCTTGTTCAGAAGACCCAAAACATGATGTAAAATATAAGTTTTTTTTTTTTTTTTTTTTATAGAATCAGTTTCTAAATTGTATTTTTAACTGTCCCTGTGACAGATAGACAGTTCTTCAAGGATACTTGCGGGAAGCACAGTTTAAGCCTCTGACCAGGATAAAATAAAACCTAGATTTCCAGGCTAGTTTTTCTTGTTCTGCTATTGTTATGATGTCGTGGACAGAGGCGAAAAACTGACATTCTTGACTGAATTACTAAAATATATAATGAGAGAAGTGAAACTCAAGACCAGTATCAGCAATCGCACCGAGCACTACAATACAACATAACTTAGACTTGAGGTCTGGGTGGATAGTCATTTACATTATATAGGGAGACATCTAGTCCCATAAGCCAGAACTGTGATGATGGTCTTACAGAAACGGTGTATCACTACTTATTCAGTGTCCCCGTTTCGCTGGTACTAGGTTTCCTGTATTTGGGAGGGCCTCACACTCGCGGAAAAGCCTAGGAGGGCTGGAGCTAAAGATTGTAGGATATTGTAGACAGACAGGTAAACTCCCGAAGAGATTAATTAGGGGGTTGAATTGGGGGGGAAATTGAAGGGATGAAAGCCACATAGGCTTAGGTCTCATGCCGATAGACACCTATGACTTAATAATAAATAGACTTGAGGTCTACGACTCTAACCTCTCAGCATTGTTTACAAAGAAAGTTAGCATTTAAAAGTTTTTACTTTGTTTCATATTTAATACACATCTTTTTTTTAAACAAAATTAGGGTTAGAATTTTGAAAATTGACCATATTTCCATGCTAAGTGGTTGTGGCGAGGTCTTCATCGTAAAGCCACAACATATAATGAAATCAATCCTCTGATGTGAGTAAATTCGCCACACAAGCGCCAATAACAGCCGTAACAATCGCGAGCATCGCGTACTACAAGCGCTACACAGTACCTCACATAAGACACTCCCACATTACACTGTACGGACGAATGGGCTACATCTTTGCCAGCCAAGCTTCCTCTTACTAAATGTCTCTACTTCCCAACAGAAGCGAATGCTTAAAAAGTCGCATGATCAACCTTAAAGGGTTATCACGTAACACATAAAGAGTTAAACAAACACTTGAAGCAGTCTAAATAGGCGAAAACAGCCACTCAAGCAATCAAGAGCTTATTGCTATTAAGAAATCTACAACATAACTCTCAAAGAGTATACACTAAGCGGTTTGTAAACAATTAATCAATCACTCGCTCGCTACTAAAATTTTTCTTTTATAGCCTTAGAGAGTCTTCAGAAAGCTAACAAACACTCGCTGTAACAGTTAGCACAAGCAAGAGTCCCGACTACCACTTAGCTCTTCAAGCGACTCACAACAGCCATTACAATTCTCTTTCCCAAATTACCAGCCATCATCATTACTGTTTGCTCAGTCGCTCTGTCACAAATTTCTAAATTTAAAATATGTCTACGTTATTAGTAGTAAGTTTGCTTGTTCATTTACGTCACCATCATTACAATTACAGTAAATTGCCGCACTGTAGTTACATATTCAGGTGTAATTTATGTGATATTCCCAGCACTAGTTGTAACAAGATGGGAAATTACTCCATTGTCGTAAAAACGAACTCACGAAACCGGACCGGACCAAGCTCAATATCCTATACATTTTATCCCGAGCAGACTCAAAGTAAACTGCTAATAACAAAATGGTAGTTCTATGAAATAATAATTTTAACATCTGGTACTTTATCCCACGTAGCATGCATATTTATTTTATTCCTGACTGGTTTCGGGTTTTCATCCATCGTCAGAGTAATCTATCAATTTCATGTCGAAAGTTCACTTCAATGCAATGTTTCTGTTACACTCGACGCTGTGGTTTAACAGAAACATAGTGTAACAGAAAGTGTAACAGAAACATTGCGTTGAAGTGAACTCTCTGCAAGAAATAGATAGGTTTACTCTGACGATGGATAAAAATCCGAAACAGGGCCAAGAATAAAATAAATATAAAATATCAAATGTATATTGCGTACCCATCCACATATTCATTAATTTTAACAATTAGTAATATTAATGTGGATACTTACTTAATTTATCATTTTGAGAATCACGTATTCTCTTTGTTAGATTTGTTTAAAATAAAAATCAAATATCTCGAACAGAAATAAGAGAATTACAACAACATACAGAACTGTTATAGAAGTTACATATACTAAAGTACTTCCGCCAGAAACATGTCTATAAATCATGGGACATTATAATAAAAAGAAATGTATAATTTTTATACATTGATGACAGGATGACCGGATCTTATTAACGTTATTGATGATGACAATGATGGACAGAAATATGACGAAGTATTGCCGTGACTAATAACGTCACACACATAAACTAACTGTATTCCACAATAAACTAACTACATTTTATGTAATACATGAAACGTAATTGGATTTTTGTTCGGAATAGTGGTATTTTAGAGAAGTTGGGCCAGATGTGACGTTAGGTATGCCTAACAGTTTCAAGAATTTATTGTTTCAGTTCCTTGCAACCATACAGTAACAATACTGTTAATTATTAGTCCACTCAGTATTTTACATCTGATTTAATTTAGTTATATTTTAACTAAGCTTCAGCCTGTGTTCAAAGGTTTTGAAACCAAAGAAAACTTCATAATTTTATTGGAAGATCTCTTTCATTTTAATTTATCATAGCAAAACATAATTGCTTATTACTTTTTAACTTCTTTAATTTATTATTCATGGAAACATCTACTTATAAAGTTTGTGTTTAAGCATTAAATGACCATGGTAACGCAGTGTTGCCAAACCGGTTTTAATCAACTGATTGTTGCTCTACTATTGAAAGCATTAAAACTAGAATAATAATTATAACATTAATATTGTTAATGTTATATTTACGGATGTTGTTGTATGAAATTTCCATCTTGATAAAGTTATTATAGAGTTTGTAATCCTTAAAGGTTAACAGCTTCCCAAGGGTGTTTGGATTTTGAGGGTAGTGTATGTTTGAAAATTTGTTATGTCTATTTGTGCCTCGGTTATGTTTAACAAAACCGTTTAGTAATTAGTATCTACATTGTTTCTATTTTGTATATATTTAGATATATCAGCAGCTCTGATTGTTTACATAAACAACAAAACAAACAACTATAATTTGTAAGTAACTATCTCCTATTTAGTTGCACACACTAAATACGAGTACACAGACCTAAATATAATGTTCTATTTTTTTTTTGAGGGTTATGTAGTGCGACCATCTATTATATCCCCTCTGGTCTCCCACCCCTAAGGAACCCCACCTGAATATAATAGTTGAGTGTGTTTGTATAATAATAATAATAATAAATTTGTCTTTATTTAAAAATAAATTTACAATATCTACTCTTTTTTTCCATACAAAAAACAAGACAATATACTACATGGTCAAATGACCGTCCGAGGGGTTCAAGGGAGCTCTAGGGTACAAGAAAACGCAAACGATAAATAAATTACAAAAAACAAAAAAAGTAAGTAAATAAAAAGAGAATAAAATTAATAGAATAAACAATAGAATTAAAATAAATAAATAAGGCAATCTTCTAAACCATATAAAATGAATGTTTTTTTTTTTTCTTTTTTTTTTCCAACAAATAATTATAATTTTTTAAATAATTTACAATTGTTTAGTTTTTGTAGTTAATGCTTTTTAATTTTTATAGTTTATAGAAAAATTTTTATAGAAAGTATCAAACAAAATAGTCAATCTTTAATATCATGAAACTACAATAAACTTTGCCTTAACATCCATGCCTCTTTACAATAGCCAATAAGCTTATACCAGTCATCTCCGTTAACATAATTTATAAACTGATGCCTTTCTAAATACTGCTGATTAAACCATTTACATCTAATATCGGCTAGCTTTGGACAGATTGCTATGAAATGATAGACATCTTCTATATCACATACATAGCACAGAGGATATGAAGTGTCCGACTGACAACTGATTGGTTTAGCATTTACTTTCAGACTCCCTCCTCTTATTTTTGCTACCCATATGGCATCACTTAATGGTAGATCATACACATAGGTTTTATTGTATTCTAAATCTTTATAGAGTAAAAATCTATTTGAGTTTCTAGCTGCGTTAAATATTCATTATTTAATTGAATTAATTTCATCCCTTAATTGTTTAAACTGTTTTTTCAAACAAATAGTATCACTAAAGTCTATATGAACATTTATGTTATATTTGACTAAAGTTTCTTGAATATTTTTAAACCAATATGTATTACTTTCAATAGTTTTTTGTGCCAGTAACCGAGGTAATCTATCTGTGGGAAGATTTAAAGATTTGATTATGTAGTTGTGGTGTAATTTAAGAGATGTATATAGAGCGGCCATATTTTTGTTTCGAGGTGTATGAAATATGTTGGCATATGCTGAGGCAACTGTAATATTTTCTTAATAAAAAATGTCAGCAATTTCTCCACTTCAACATATAAGTTACCACCCCACACCTGAGCTCCACAACATAGGACAGCCCGGGACACCGAGTTAAACACCTGATGTTTTGCAGGAAAATTTACATTTGCATCCAACATTACATTCTTCCAAATAGAATTAAGCCCAGTTTTCGCCTTAGAAAGCCTCGCAAATAACTGCTTTTTAAAGTTCAAAGTAGGAGTTCGTAATACACCCAAATATTTATAGCAATTCACGACTTGGATTTTCTCTTTTCCGTACCCCAATTTTCGAATTTTGCTGGTTTACCCCCTTGTCTAAAAACCATGATTTGAGATTTTTCAAGGTTAAGTTTTAAATTCCATTTTTGACAGTAACTTTCAAATGCGGTGATAGACTTTAAAGATTTTACATCTGAGGAGATCAAAACAATATCGTCAGTATACGCCAACAACTTTATATGAATATTGCCTAAGTATAAACCATCTGGGAGACGATCCTCGAGGTCATTAATGAATAAAGCGAATAGGAAAGGACTCAGCAGGCAGCCCTGCCTTACCCCCATCTTAGTTTCAAACAATTCCGAAATCCCTTCTTTGCACCATACGCCACTGGCCGACCCCTGATACAACTGTTCAATCACACGCACCATCTTTATGGAGAGCCCTAACTCACATAACTTATATATCAAAGCGTGACGGTCAATAGAGTCAAAAGCCGCGGACAGATCTATAAAAAACGCAAACACTTTACTTTTCTTTTGTTTTAGTTTTATTTTGATTAAACTAACCAAATTAAACACATTATCGACTGCAGAATAATTTGGACGGAAACCAGCCTGTGACTCCTTTAACATATTATTCTCAACAACCCATTTTAGTAATTTGTTTAAGAGAAGACCAGTAAATATCTTTCCTACAGTATTTCCAAAGGAAATGCCCCTGTAGTTTTCCACCAAATTTAAATTTCCTTTTTTATGAAGAGGAAAGATAATTCCCTGTTTAAAGTCTGTAGGGATTTCATCTGTTTCAAAAATAGTATTATATATACTTAGTAAATTTCTTTGGAAAAATTCCGAACTGTTTTTGAAAAATTCATAGGGCACTTGGTCAATACCGGGGGCCTTATTATTTTTAACAGTGGTTAAAATATTTTTCAAGTCTTCAATAATGAACGGTTTATCTAATTCATCACTTAAGATGAGTGGTTGAGCATAACTTACACATTCAGAAAGTAATGGCGGATTATACAAAATACCAAAGTAGTCTACCCAATCCTGAACTGAAATATTACCAACAAATTTAACAGTACCTCTTCTAATGGTCCTAATAACCTCCCAAAAACTCTTAGAGTCTTTAATACACTGCAATTTCTTTATAGAATCATCATAAATCTCCTTCTTTTTAGTTTTACATATATTTTTATATTGTTTATTCAATTTTAAATAAAGAGTTTTATCTTCCTCCAATCCAGAAGCTCGGTATTTTTTCAATTGTCTAAAAACCCCTCGCCTAGCTCTCGAACATTGATTATCAAACCATCTGTTTTTCGGGAGATTACCAAAACCACCAACACTGTACAATCTGTTATTAGATGAATCTTTAATTACTTGAATTACATAATTTAATTGTTCCTCCACAGTCAGGGACTCAAAATCACGATCTTGCAGCCTTTCGTCAAAATTTGCCATATATTTATCTCTATATTGATCTATCCATTTTAGTTTTGGTAATAAAGGGAATACCTCCTGTTTTACATCCTCATCATTAAGCTTACAGTTGAATACCAGAGGTAAATGGTCAGAAAATATAACGGGTTCGACACTAAAACTCGAAATAAAAGAAAGCAAATTACATGAAACTGCGCATACATCTATTACCGAGCTACCTGCTCCCCCAATAAATGTAAATTGACCAGCGTAATCGCCTCTGACCCGCCCATTCAAATTAAAATTATCAAAAAATTCAATCAGTCTCTTACCATTACTATTAATTACTGTGTCCTTAGAAATTCTGTTATTTTTTATCAAAGGGTTCTGTGAAAATAATTTCTTTGAAACATTCTAAAGGTCACCAAATCTGCCATTAAAATCCCCACACAGGAGAAAATCTGCCCTTGGATTTTCTAAAATTAAGTTGTACAATCTCGAGAACTCATTGTCCCAATTGTTGCAGTTGAGATAAACTGGCACTAAATAACAGTTATTATTTTTACCCAATTTCAATTGTATAACTTCTTCATTTATTAATGATTGTTTTTGTATATTTTATAACCTTAGTTTATGTCTGAATGGCAATTTAATGCAAACATACTATGTTCCGTATAAATGAAGTTGTAATTTAATCAGTCTGTTAATATTACTTTCGGTTATAGCGATAAGATGAAGTTATTGTAATTGAACAGTCGCTGTTATTTTTATGTGTAAAACTCAAATTTCTCCTCCACACCAATACACCTTTGGCAACAATATTTTAATATGGGGAATATTAAATATGGGGAATTGCACTCCAAAATATATACTTGGGACCACAAATTGATACTGCAGCGATGAAAACTTTACTTAGCGATGGAAAGAAGAAAAGATCCATTTCACACCAGTTTTTTCTCTCTGAAAAACATGTCCAAATTATCCCTTCCATATTATGGTTTGAATTACATATGTTTTCATGGTGAACAAAACAAGTTTGACATTGTGTAATATAGTAATAATGTATATTCCACTATAAATATAAGATATTTATAATACACCATATAGTAGAACACAATGTTGTGAATTACTCTTTATTATTCGCACTTACACATCTCATACCATATGTTACAATCTACTCTCTCCATATGAAGGTTACTTACTGCTACAGTCAATATACAGACACTACATCTCTTTTTTCCTTCAAAGAAACAAAACATTTTTGTTTACTAATCTAGCTTAAAAGACAAACATTAAACAGATTACCTCAACTAGTCCAATATACTACAACCAATCAAAATATTTTAAATACTTTCATCTGAACGAAATTAACAAAATCAACTCATTAAAACTATAATAAAATTTCAAATAAATCATGCCATAATAAAATCTTTAAATTTTCCTGGCGGTCTAATTATTCTTTTAGGTCTTCCTACTTCCTTACCCTCTTCTCCATGTGGAACTGTTATAACGTCTGGAAGACTAGTGTTATGAATGTTGCCTTCATTTTGAATATTTTTGGTTCTTGTTCATCACACTCCCTAGCAAGTTGTTTAAAAAATGAACTATTGCGTACGAGTCGCTGTCCATCAGGGGATTCAACTGTGACAACAGGACCACTCTTTTCACCACTTTGTATGGACTGGCATGGAATGTCGACTGCATCTTATTTGTGGTAAAATCTCTTTTCCTTAACACTTCATCCCCAATCTTCAAATTATTTGGTGTTGCTCGTCTTCTTGCATCACTATACAGTTTTCCTTTAAATTTCTGAAATTGATCCTGGTCTTTAACCTCTTCTTTAGGTTTTAGTTCTCTATTTAGAAAAGAAGGGATTTTCTCCTTAATTTTCCTACTGAAGAACAATTCAGCTGGAGAGACTCCACTGGTGGAATGTGGAGTAACACGATATTGGAACAAATATCTTTGTAATTCTTTCTTCCAGTCAGACTTATTCTGCTGGGCAATTTTGAGAATTTTATTGATACTCCTGTTACATCTCTCGACCTGTCCATTCGCTTGTGGCCAATAAGGCGGCACATAGAAAAGTTTGATATTGTGAAAATCACAAAACTATTTAAAATCTTCACTAGTTAGTTGCGATCCATTATCCAAAGTTATAGAATCCGGAAATCCATATCTGTAAAAAATAGGTTCCAACTTTCCAATAATCTTATCTGTAGTGATCGATGACATGACTTCAATTTCAAGAAATCTACTGTAGTAATCGGTAATTACCAAGAAATGGTTACCGTTAATCAAAGGTCCTTTGAAATCAATGCTATTTGCTCCCACGGCCCTTCAGGTAGCTCCCGTCTCTTCATCGGATCTGGTTTCAAGTTAGTGCTGACAATCTGACAATCAAAGCATGTGGCTACCTTTTTTTCCACTTGAATGTCCATTTTTGGCCACCACACTTTTAAACGTAACCTCCTTTTCTTGGCAGTCATGCCAGGATGTCCTTCATGAGCTAACTCTAAAATCCTTTCCCTTAATGTCCTAGGGACAACGATTTTACTACCTCGCAAAATTATTCCATTATATTCAGTGAGCTCCTCCTGTATGCATTCATATTCTCGAAGATCTTGCGGCCACTTTCTCGACATTAGACATTTCTTTACACAGCCAATTTCTTGGTCCTTATTTGACTCATCCATCATTTCTTTTAAAGATATGGCTTTTGGCATCCTGCAGACATAATGCTATACAAATATAAATTTGTGTCCTTCCGAAATGTGTTAGCATTCTCTCTAACTGGACAAAGTCGTGACAACGGGTCAGCGAGATTTCTCTTTCCTGGAATATACTTTACACATGGTTTAGATGTTGGTCCAAAAATTACTTGTAACGGTTTATGATCAGATAATAACATAAATGACCTTTCATAAAGATATGAGTGAAAACGTTCCACTGCCCACACAAGAGCTAAGGCCTCTTTCTCTGTTTGGGAATAACGCTTTTCTTGCTCGCTCAAACTTTTGCTAGCATAACACACCACTTCCTTACCGTTTGGTCCTTTTTGTAGAAGAATTGCTCCTAACCCAACAGGGCTGGCATCTGCCATCACTTCCAAGTCATAATTTGGGTTATAATATGCCAACGTCTTAGAAGTAGCTAACATATCCTTCAGTTTTTTGAACGCAGATTGCTGTTCTTGTCCAAAAACAAATTTCGTATTTCCTTTAAGTAAACATCTTAATGGTTCTGTTAGGGTTCCTAAATTTGGAATATATCGTCCAACAAATGTTACTAACCCCAAAAAACTTTTTTGCTCACTTGTCGAAGTAAGTTCTCTGAAGTTCCGTACAGCCTCAACCTTATCGTCTGTAGGCTGGATACCATTTTTCGAAAGTTTATGGCCTAAGAATACTATCTCTGTTTGATTAAATTTGCATTTACTTTTATTTAATTGAAATCCTTTCTCTTCAAGAACAGTTAGGACCTTTTTCACTCGGTTTTGTAACATTTCTCTATAGAACCATATACACAAATGTCATCCAGTAAAATACAAACTTCCTCACAGTCCTTTAATGTCTGTTCCATAGTTTTTTGGAATCTTTCCGGTGCACAACTTAATCCAAAAGGAAATCTTTTAATCCTCAATAACCCTTTTGATGTCTGAAAGGTCGTAATTGGTCTACTTTGCGGTTCTAACTCCAACTGATGGTAAGCAGATCTCAGATCCAAAAGAGTATATATACTGCTTCCCGCAAGTTGTGGCAGAAAATCATCAATCGTGGGTAGAGGGTGTTTTTCAATTAGAATAGCTTGATTTACCCTTCTGAAATCGACACACAACCGTATGTCTCCATTAGGCTTGGCTACAGGAACAAGTTGGGAACACCAAGGTGAATACTCTTTTACCGGCTCAATAATGTCCATCGCAAGAAGCTCATCAAGTTTCTCTTCCACTTGTCTGCGAATAGAAGCTGGCACTCTCCTATACGGTTGCTGAATGAATGGGTGTCGCATCTGGTTTTATGGGAATTGTAATTTTAATATCCTTTACTTTATTCAACGGAATCACTTCTTTTCTAACGCTATTTACTTCTGCATTTAATCCAACTTTTAAAACGCCTACCTTTTTTGCAACTCGCCGTCCTAATAATGGAATTCCTTTTTACTTTACAATATAGACTCGTTCTTCTGCAGACTTGTCCCCAATTTCGATATTTACCTGACAGGAACCTAAAACAGTCAAGGGGTAAGACTGTCCATATGGGAAAAGCCATGCTCCGATTTACTGGGATTTTTATACCTAATGCCCATCTTCTTTAAAGTCGCCCAAGTCCCTTTGTCCACTATACTAGCTCCTGCACCCGAATCTATTAACATTCTGAGGGAAACTCCTCCTATTTTACAAAGAATTATGGGTTCATCATGTAAGGAAGACTGAATATGAAACAGAGATGATGAATCTGAATCCGTTGTATCTACTTGAACCTGTCGGACACTTTTTTTTTCTCACTAGTCCCCTTTCTTTGGCTGTGACATGCTGAAGAAAAATGTCCTAGTTTGCCACAATTCATTTCTTATTTTTAGCTGGACATTTAGGGTACGTGCGTAAATAGGGTTACTCCCCTTTTTATTTTTAAAATTCACCCTGTTACACGTAACCTCAAGTCTCTCAGTTCCGTCCAATACTTTTGCCTGAAGCGACACTGCTTCAAATGTCTTCGACATTTGTTCAATATCACATAACGTAATATCTGACTTTTGCAAAAACCCTCTCCTTAATTCATTTGAAAAACATGATAAAATGACCTGATCTCTTATTTGTGTGTCAAACATATCCCCGAAATCACAATTTTTTGCTTGGGATCGTAACCTACTAATAAAATGATTCATTAGTTCTCCTTTTTCTTGTTTCAAATTATGAAACAAATGTCGTTCATAGGGAGCATTTACTTTCGGCTTAAAATGTTCATCTAACGCATTTAATGCCAACATCTCTAAATTCTGTCTCTTATTTTTATCCTCAACTGTTGCTTTGTCGCTAAGAGGCGGTGGAGTGATTTTTTCTGGGGGAAAACTAAAATAAATATCTTGTACTGACATACCTGCACAATGTAGCAATATTGCTTTTTTTCTTACCGGATCTTCTGTACCATTAGCTTCTAGAAAAATCTGGAAAGCTCTTTCCCATCTTATCCATTGATTTGCTATATCTGATTTTTCAATATCTAATATGGCCAGTATTGTTAAGATCCATTACACCAAATTTAATCAAAACAGTTGACGAGCAAAAAAAACGATCATCTACGTATACCAGTTATTTTAAAGTTAATCCTCGTCGCCAATGTAATATAGTAATAATGTATATTCCACTATAAATATAAGATATTTATAATACACCATATAGTAGAACACAATGTTGTGAATTACTCTTAATTATTCGCACTTACACATCTCATACCATATGTTACAATCTACTCTCTCCATATGAAGGTTACTTACTGTTACAATCAATATACAGACACTACACATTGCAAAAAATAATTACAGTAGTAAGAGAGTGTCAAAACATAAATTTCAGATTTGAAATTCTTTTTTGGTATCTGCAGAAAATCGGATCCGAAAGTTTCTGACAAAGCAATGCGTTGGGCTTCCTTCTAAATTGGCCATTTCTGCGCAATTCACGATTCCATCTTCTAATAATATTAACGATATTAGAAATTAAATAAACTTTTTTTGTCAATTCGAACTAATCAGTGAGAGAAAGTTATAAGAGAAAATAAAAACCAGATTTTCTCCACTTTTAACTCAGGGTTACGTGAGTTATTTTAAAACTTATATATTGGGACTTCCAAGAAAGCTGCCTCAGCTATTATTATTAATGATGGGTGCCTGAAGGCGTCCAATCCGCTACCCGCCAAAAATAAAAATAAAAATTCTACTATGAAGTTTTCCCCCCGCAATTTAATGAGATTAACCGGGATTCAAAAATATTAAGGAATTTCTATCCTTTATGAATATGGAAACTACCATTGAATTGTTTGACAGTTGTATATTCTGCACCGCACCGACATAGATCTTGACTACGCTCTTGAAGAGAATATTAATTACATTAAATATTTGTTAAGTCTTTTTTAAAATTAGTAAAAGACAACGAATCAATTAATTTAAAAGTGGGAGCTTAATTTAATATGGCTCAGTTTAATGCCATGCAATTAATAGTTTTTCTTTCCCTTAGTTAATGGATTATTTAAAAAAATAAATAGTTAATTTAAATTTTTAATTTCATGTTTTTAAATTATTATCTCTGAAAAGCAAAAATGAAATTAGATTATCTTTCAGATTAAGGATTTTTTATTTTGTAAGCTGAATAATTCAGCCGTGTAATGCGCCCCTTGCATCCAATGTTAAAATTTAATTAAATATAAAATATTCAGAAAAACAAAACAGTCATATATATTTTATTTTATACTCTGCGGAATATTCCATAGAATAATCTGTTTTAAAATAAATACGTTTCAGTGGTCAAAAAATCCAGCAATACGTATTTACACAAGTAGAGCCTCAAATCCAAGATTAGGTATTTACACCATTCCACATTAGGTATTTACACAAATGGAGGCCAGCATCATTTTTGAGGCTTCAAAAATTTGGGTCGAGTCAGAACAATTAAAAAAATAAAAACTGGAGTCAAACCTCACACAACTTTTTCTTGTTGCAGTTTGCAGAATTATTGGTGATGAATTTTCTTCAAACTTATAATATTCACTAAATATTTATTTGTCATCAAGGTCATATCAATGGGAGAGTCTCAACTTAATAAAATGCTTTTTTGGGGGGGAAACCATACAATCTCCCCCCTCCCGAAACTTCTTTAAATGAACTTTCTCGGAAAATAATTCAAACAAAAGTGACAGGTCTCTCTTTATTCATTTATAGTGTAACAAATTTAATGAAATCTCTCGGTGTTTTAATGGTGGAAATCTGTCAGGTTACCTTCTAGGGAAGAGTGGGTTCGTCTGGTGTGATACCTGATAATTGCTTCGTGTTACACGGACGGTTCCAGAATGCATGATAGGTCTGGAGCTGCTATTTGAGACCAGAGATCATTTGGCAGTATCTCCTAGTGAATGGACCACAGTCTTCCCGACTGAGATTTATGCTATTCTATTTGTTGTATCTTGGATGAGAGGGTATGTATCGTGGATAAGAGGTGTTTGTATCTGCCAAACTCAGTTCATGTGTCTCCACTTCCAGGTTGGTGTTAGAATGTTCAAAAGAATGGAAGAGCTTTCTTCTCTGAAGGATGTGCTTCTAGTCTGGGTACCAGGTCACATGGGAATTTTTGGGAATGAGGAGGTGGATAGGTTTGCCAAATTAGGCGCCTCTCTCCCTTTCATTCAGGCACAGTCTGGCACCTTCTGGCACAGTCTGTCAGGCTTCCAGCCATGGACAGCTTCACAGCATTATTCTTATGGATGAGCTCAGTTGGTTGTCGGCAGTCCAAAATGCTCATCAGGGGTCCAGACAGGGCCATTAGTGAGACGTTGCTTTGTCTTTACGGAGCTCTCTCAGGCATTTGGTTGGATCCCTTACTGGACATTGCAGTTTAAGGAGACATCTCTACGTAATGGGGCTCTTGCCGGATCCATTTTGAGAGACAGAGGAGGACTATTTTAGAGTGTGTGAGACAGAGGAGGAAACACCCATCCATCTTGCCTGGTTTGTGAGGAAATTAGGTTCAGTACCTTTGGTCGGAACAGGATGTCTGTGGAAGAGCTTAGGTTATTTCCCCTTAAGGTTGTTGTCCGATTTATTCGGACTGCGTTGAATCTTAGATGGATTCGACCCGGGTTTGGATATTTGTTCTAGACCCGGTTTATTGTTGTTTTTCTTGGGGTAGCTATATGGGCCCAGTGGTGCTATGGATAGCGTGCGGTTTGGTCCCTCCCCACAGACAAATCATAAATAAATAATGGGGGAAATCGCAATATAAGTGGAAAAACTGTTTAGAAAAACGTACTTCCGGTCAACCGATTTTCTTCAAATTCGGAATATTGGCAACATATTTCATTATATTTAATATTAATTATATGATAAAATTTTCAAAAAAATGAAATAGCACTTTAGAGGAAAACATAAACTCATAACTTCCTCAAAAGCTCCCACAAATGAGGAATGTTCCCAAAGGAAAGTTTCAAATATACGTTGTAGCTCTTTGTGTGTGTAGTTAATATTCCGTTTAAAGAAAATCAATGGAACCGTTTTTGAGAAAACTGTAAAAAACTAAAAAAAATCCATTGATTAAAATGGTACTTCCGATTTAGGAATTTTGACAGGTATGCTCCTGTCGAATCCCAGGATGATATCCACACAGATTGTCAATTTTTAACTTTCTCCGATTTTTCGTTTTTGAGCTATGCGGTACATACTTACATATACACTCACACACAAATCATCTAAATACTTTCATTTTTTCAGTATTATCATTTCATATTTTTTACGTTTAATTCAGAAAAGAAAAAGCACATAATATACATAATTATATTTAACCGAAAAACAATGATGTATTCGTACTTGAATAATTAACGCGAAACATACGAGGTTACATGGAAGGCAGCCCTAGTAAACAATCTTGCCAACATCATCATATTACAAACAAAACAAGCACGCCTCTGCTACAGGTATACATAGTGGATGTACATATGTATATATATCGCCAGTAATGTACTAGTGGCGAGCAGAGTGTCTTGGTTATTTTCACGGCACAGTTACTCTACCTGCATGCTCTACTTACATGAGCCAAGGTGCTGCTCTCCCACCGGCTGCTAGTGAAATTATTCTACCCCACTTCTCGCATATCCCTCTCATGCAAAAACTCATTTGAATAATTTTTATCACATAATAACCTCTTTTTTTATAAAATAATAATAATAATAACAATAATAATAAAATGTTAGATCTTATTATTCATGCACATGTGGGAAGCTTCAAGCATTTTCTCCAGTAGGTTTTTACTTTCACTTGCTGTTCTTAGAGGAACTATTGTGATTACGTAAAATATTCAAAACGGAGTTTTCACTGGAAATATGTCTTGCGGTCAAGCATTTAGCGATAACGTATATATATATATATATATATTTAAAAATCATATATATCATATTTTCAAATTCCAAACTGAAAATGGCTTTCTTCCCACTGAAGTGCCAGTTCAGGATATTTGACTGATAGTTATCATGTTGGGTTTGCAGAGTTGTAGAACATCCGGTGGATTATTTCAATTTTAGTCTCGTTCATTTTGGAGCCACATTGGATATATATATATATACACACACACACACACACACACATACACACATATACACACATATATATATATGTGTGTGTGTGTGTGTGTGTGTGTGTGTGTGAACCAAATATCTCGAAAATCCAAAATCCCCAAGAAGCTCCTCAAATTCGTTATTCCAATTAGATGCTACCATCGCATCAGACACGAAGTTAGCGGTCCAAATCCATCAGCTGAAACTATGTCTTCAGTGAACGGTCTGTTTTTCCGGGATTTTCTGGCTCCAAAGATTGTTTAAATTGCGCTTCTGTCTAGACACATTCTCCACACATACTATGAAAAAATTAATTCCATCTCTTCCATACTTTACAACTGTTTGACTTGATGCTCACATCAAGTTCTTTGGATATAAAGGTACACTTATTGCAGCCAACCCTTGAAAATAATAAAACAAAGAGCAAATGGTTTTGAAGCACATTTTATGATATTGGACAGGTTATTCGCTTAAAAAAGAATAGAGATAGTGAGAGATAAAGTTACTTCAAATATTGAAAATTATTACATTTTGTTCATTTTAAGCTGTAAAATAATATCATCTCTTTTAATAATTGGCAAAATAACGAATCGTCATCTTATGGAAAATTTAATGTTCTTTCGATTGGTGTTATAAATTTTAGTGTAGTGCTAACTATAAGTTAAGACCATTTTTATGGGGAAATAAAGTCGTGAAATATTTAAAACAATTGGGAAGTGAATAGCTAAGTTGTTAGCGTACTGGACTCCCACGCATAGGACCCGGGAGAGTTCAGTTCCAGCTATGCTACCCTTAGATTTTTTCTTCCTAGGAGCTTCTGCAGCTCACTGATGGACAGTGTTGTCTGTAACAAGAGAAGATTGTCCGGAGGCCGGCAGTGCACTGAGAAGGCTCCGGGCGCCAAAGACCATAGATGTTGAAGCGCCTTAAATTAAAAAAAAACAAAATTCCAAACAATTGTAAAATTTCTCAAAATATGTTGAGACCATGATGTATAGAAACTTATAAAAAAAAATACTTGTTTTGTGTGTGCATAGGAAGTTCCTGTCTACAGGAAGTTACCTGCCAAAATTCAACAACTGGAAATACCTATTTTTCAGAAATAACTTTTCATTTTTTGTTTGTCGAAAATGGCTCCAAACGATTTTATTTAAACATTGTTTTCCTATTTATTACACACAAACAGATCCTACTAAAGAAACAACTTTCTATGGAAATTCGTTTTAGAAAGGTTCTTTGGGGAAGAGGTTACGTTAGGCTTCCCACTGAAGTGTCAGTTCAGGATATTTGACTGACAGTTATCATGTTGGGTTCGCAGAGTTGTAGAACATCCGGTGGATTTTTTCAATTTTAGTCTTGTTCATTTTGGAGCCAGATTGGTCTTTAATCTGTAAACGTTAACGAGAATTAATATGTTCTTAAAATTTCTTGTTTTGAAGAAAGTCAGTTGGCTGGAAATACAGTTCCGAACACTTATTTCCCATAGATTTCCGCAATTTTTTCAATCACAACGTTTTACGTTTTTTTTTTTTTTTTTTAAACAAAACACTTATTTGAAGACCAGATCGTTTATTTGAAACTTTATTCAAGAAAGTTATTCTACAAAGGTTCTGAGGAATCTGGAACATCACGCTATCATCAGAAGTTTCTTGCATTTTAGTGCACGTTCTGTCGGCTGAATATTTGTTATTTAGAAGTTTAGGAATTGTAGTCTAAAAGAAAAACGTGTGAGTGTTTCAGAGCAGATTTTTTTTTTATTAAAAAAGTAAAAATTAGTTCTAAAAATTTGAATTATACTTTAAATAGCAGCCAGAACTGTATCCAATGAGAACTCATATTGATTACTTACTTTTATGAAGACGTAACAATAAAAGACGTTGAAGTCGTAATAAAACAATGAAAACAGTAAATGACTAAACTGATAACATAACAACAACAACAACAACAGCAGACAACATATTTCATCAGACAACAATAACAAACGGTTGCAAACATGTAATATGGAGTCCTATAGACACACACATACATATATATAAAATACCGTTTGTTATTATGTACGTGGTAAACAGTTCGATAGGAAAAAAAAAAGTTTCTACTATTTTCTTGCACGGGGCGGGCCGAGGGTGGGGCAAGGTCCCAACTATATGAAACACTAAAGAATGTTTTTTCCCGGTCCGGTAGTACGGATTTATCCACAGAGATACCAGCTGTTCCATTATCACCACCATAAAAGAAGAACTGGATAAAGAAGAGAAATGGACAAGTATTATTCACAATAATATATATATTTATATATACATATATATATATATATATAACATAACCGCCGACAAATGTACAAATAACCTAAATTAGGATCATCTAAATAACGTTACAGCTGGTTACAAGAAGGATAAAGCATTCAATTGTCCAGTTTTTTTTTTACCAATATAGTTTTGATACTGTATTACTGTTTGGTAGTGAGTGCTGGATCGATATTTTAATGAGGAATAAAGTTGAGAAAGGAATTCGCCCTGACATTAGACAGTGGACTAAATCTGTGAATAGACGGTAGAGCAGGGAAAAAAATCTGGTATGAAACACTCACACGATTTTCTCTTACTGCAGATAATACAATTACAATATTACGGATTTTCTTGAATTGCAATTGCAATTGTTAAATTGCTCTAACATAAACTTAGAATGGTCGAGTTACGTGTTGCTAGAAACCCTTGGCACCTAGTCGTTTTAATGTAGTCACATTTTATTCCAGAAGACAAGGCCAATAACATTGAACAAATACACACACACACACACACACACACACACACACACACACACAGACCATTCGCTAAAAATTTTTTTTCGTACTCAGAGGTCGTCAAAACAAGTATTTTCTGTGATAACTCAATTTCGAAAATTTGAGAATCGCGCATTACTTTTCAGCATTAAGAGAAAATAAAAACTGTAAGCTCCAGCAGTGAGGCTGATTATTGCATAATTCTATAAACAGACAGGCAGACAGACATTCTATTCAATTTATAGACACAAGTTTATGTTTATTACGATTTTATTTTTATATATTTATATTAACATTAGATCAGGCCGCGGGAAAATCAGTTTTGTACTGTCTGACTAGCAGCAAACCAGCGGCCTGGTGGAAAGAAATAGCACTGGCCGTCAGTGAAAAGCTTACGTCAGACTTACTTAACCAGGGCCGTGAGGATTTAAGAGTTTTGGTGAGTCTGCTGACTGAGCATATAGATACATCGTTCTCCTCATATCCTCTCCTATTGCGAGGACCTGGCAAGAGCGAGTTTTCCCTTACGTCTGGGGACGTGAATCTTTCGCGTCGACTGTTTATTATAACACAGTCCCTCTCTAAAGTGAGTTTGCATGGACTGGTACATATGCAGGTTATTTCACAATAGATCCGTCTGGGTCGCGGTGATTGTGGGCCGTTAGATCATTCTCCATTTCTTTTATTGTATTCTATTCTAACAATAACTAATAGGCAAAACGGTAGACTTAATATAACTACTAGAAAAAAACAAACTTTACGAAGTAATCGGTGTGTAATAGTCACCAGGAGTTTATCTTTCTGGAATTTTGTTTATCAAACTGCATGTGCTGACAGATTTTCTTAAAATAGAATTTTCACTAAATGTTTAGTTCTCCATTTCTCCACCAGGTAATACAATGCACTGGAATCTTCTGAGCATTGTTCTAGAAAATCGTGAAAAAAATAAAATAAACGTTCAGTTTAGTCGCACTTTTGGCTTTGAGAATTTTGATTGAATTTTCGTGTCGGATCGCATGATGGTAACTGAACAGATTATGAAGATTGAACTTCTTACGATTAGACAGTTTTTGGTAAGGCGTTATAGCGCACTGCGGCATTGAAATGTCAATTATAACTCTTCTTGGCGCCACGATGAGACTTTCAACCTGCAGTGCCCCTTCCAAGTCTATTTCTTAATAAATTTCTAGATCTGGTAAGGTTCCTCAATACCTGGAGATATGTTGCAATCCAGCATGAGGAGCCTTGAAGACTCCATCTCTCTACCGGTGCTGTTGTATTTTAGGCCCACAATGCTCCATGATAAAATTTGTCAGCACATGAAGTTTGTCATGACTTAGCTTGATCATGCCTCAGATCTTTTTCAGTCAATCCTGTGGAGAAAATTCTTAGCCTGTCTTCGTCCTGGAAAGATTCTTCAAGCTGTGTTGACTCTCTGGTATTCCACATTGCTGGTCTATTCTTAAAGAGCCTCAAAAGGATTCCGGTACCATGATGACCTTTCCTTGCCAGAGCGCCGCCAATTACATTTCCTCTAGGTCAACATGTCTCTACTATTCGTGAAGAATTCAATGAATTCACATATAAACGGACAGACTAATTTCAGACTTTTTCAAAGCGTGTATTTCCAATGAAAATTCGATATTGAAAGTATAAAATTCCTTCATACGATTGTCTGCAATTGTTGTTCTCACATTTCTAATTAGCACATTCTCTTAAATATCGGGAGTTTTACTAATTTGGTTACATCAGTGAAATGTAAGCACAGAGGGAGCAAGCCCAACTTCCTCAATTCCCGGGACTACTAGCCATATATTATCGGAAAAATGTTTGAAATGAAATGGGCAGGATTGTGTTTGTGGAGTTAATGTAACAAGTGGGAAGAAAATTGTTATAACCGTTTTTCAAAAAAACTACGAAATATGTAGTTTGTAAAAGCGTAGAGATTTACATTACACTTACTTTCATCAATCTTTGTAGGAACATCATTAATCATTACAAAGCTTTTTGTATAGACGAGAACTGGGAGATTTTCTTTTCTTTTTTTTTTGTTAGATATTCATAACTATACGGTAAGTATAATAAATGAATACGAAGGAAGTTAAAATAAATCTGGTGTGAAAGACACACACCAGTTTCTCTCATTCTACAATTTAATCAAGAAATTTTTTTAAAAATTGGAACGCAAGAATGTTTGGTTGGTGGTGGGGATTTCAGTTGTATACCTGAGCGGCCTTATGTGGAGTGATCTGAGGCAAATTTATTTAAGAAAGCTTGTGCACATTTAATTTTAAAATAAATGTCAGACCCCACCCCGGTACCCCAACAAAATCAATTTTTGCAGAAAAAAATGTTTCAAATAAAAATGTTTCAATTCTGTTTATGCAGCAAGCATTTCAAGTTTAAAAAACAGTCGCTGTAACCATTTCGAGAAAATTCCAAAAAACACAAAACTGTAAAATTGCACATACGGTCAACAGATTTTTTTGAAATTTGAATTCTATCATTACTTCTGTTTATTAATATTATAGAAATGACAAAACAATATATTATACTAAAAGTGGTAATTTAAAGGAAAGCATAACGCTGCTGTTCCTCCTACAAACTCCTAAAAATCAATTTTCCCGGGAAAATATTTCAAATAAAAGTGATTGGTGTGTAGGTGAATAGATAGTATATGAAGTTTAAAGAAAATCGTTGCAGCCGTTTTCGAGAAAATCACGAAAAACACGCTGTAAAGTCTGACTTACGATTGATAGATTTTGTCTCGAAATTTTCGTTAAATTTTGCCCGAAAAATAAATAAATGTTCATATTATTACGTTTTTTTTATTTACAAAATTAGTATGGGCCAGCTCACTTAGAGCTTCACACATAGAGCTAATTGAAAGAAAAGAACAGAAACAATAAAACAAAGATGAGTCTTCTCAGAGATCTTGGTAGAGTCTGGGTTTTAATCTTCTGGATGAAGTAGGCTCGCCTATATGGTAATGTGAAGCTGAGGATAGTGTGTGAAGCGATAGGAAGAAATTATCTGTAAGTTTAGCCATGTGTGTGTATATCTGGCATGTCAAGTTCTCTGTGTGTTTCTGACAAACCAGGGAGGTTTAGTGCAATTCGCAGTATCTTGTTTTGGAAAGTCTGCAATCGTTTTGTCAGTGTGTTGCTAGCTGTTGTCCAAACTGGACAGGCGTATGTCAGGAGAGGTCTAAGGAGAGTTTTATAGCGTAGTGTGGTGCAGGAGTGTTTGAGTGGTGTGTTTCTGTTAATGAGTGGGTAGAGTTGTTACAGTCGGGTGTATGCTTGTTGCAGTTTAGTGTTAATGTGTAGTCTCCAGGTGAGTCTTGTATCAAGGATTACGCCCAGATAACGCACTCCTTGGTCTTTTTGTTTCCAGGGAATTTCCTGGTTGTTAATTGTTAGTAGGCGAAGGTCTTCATTTCGAAACCGCCGGAGAGCGAAGATTTTCGCTTCAGTTTTACATGGGTTTAACTTTAACTTCCATCGATGAAACCAGCTAGATATACAGTCTATTGATGTTTGTAAGTCAGTAATGCTTTCGTTAATGTCTATATTGGATGAGGCTAACATGGTATCGTCCGCACAGGTAGCTAATGTCGCTGTAGAAGGTTCAGGTATGTCCGAGCAGTAGAGGTTGAAAAGTATTGGGCTCATGATTGCCCCTTTGGTAGTCCCGCTAGTATTTGTCTTTCTGTACAGAATGTATTGTTGAGTCTTACCTGGAATGTTCTGTCTTGTAAGAAGGATCCTATTATTCGAGTTAGGTATGTTGGTGCGTTTGTGTTTGTAAGTTTGTAAAGTAGTCCAGAGTGCCAAACAGTATCAAATGCAGCAGCTACGTCAAGAAATATTGCTGCCGTGTATTTTCTTTCCTCAAAATTGTGTACAATGTGTTCTGTGACTCTTTTTAGTTGGTGTAGTGGTGAGTGTTTTTGTTTGAATCCGAACTGATGAGGTGGGATTGTGTTAGAGTCTGTCAAGTGTTTTAAGAGTCGTTTGTATATTATTTTTTCTAATATTTTGGAGAGAGAGTTTAAGAGACTGATAGGGCGATAGCTGTTAGGATCGCTTTTCGGCTTACCAGCTTTGTGAAATACTATTACAATAGCATTCTTCCACTGATTGGGAAAATATCCTAATCGGAGACAAGCATTGAAGATCCCAGTTAGAAATGCAAGACCTTTCAGAGACAGGTTTTTTATGACAATATTGGGGATTAGATCGTCCCCCGGAGCCCTTTTGTTGGGGAGTCCTTTGATTACGGATAAAATTTCGGAAGGAGAAGTAAGTGCGATAGGAAGTTCTGCTGTGTGGTGAGGTTGTTGGAGTTCGGAATTGATGTGGTCTTCAATGTCCTGGTCCGTATGGTCAGTTAGAGTAAATTTGTTTTCAAGATGAGTCGCTATTGCTTCGCATTTTTCTTCATCGCTTATTGCCAACACGTTGCCTGATTGTAGTGGAGGAATTTGAGTGTGTTCGTTTAGCAGTCTTTTTGTTTCTTTCCAGAGACAACAGTCACCTGGAGTCATCGCTTCTAAGTATGTTCTGTAAGTGGAGATTCTGTAGTTGTCGAGTTCCCATTTGATTTGTCTAGCTAGTCGATTGAAGTGAGTTTTATTTGAAGGGTCTCTAGTTCTCTGCCAAATCTTACGAATTCTGTTTTTCTCATGGATGAGGTTAAGTATTCGCCCTGGTAGTCTGTAGGTTCTGTGGACGTTGTCTTGTCGTTTATAAGTAGAGTGATAAACATCTGTATAAATTGCCTGTGTAAATGTGTGAAGTGAACAGTCAATGTCGTCGTAAGATCTGTAATGAGTTGGTATTGTTAGTAGGTTATTCATTTCATGTCTGTAAGTTTCCCAGTCTACTTTTCCAGTGATTAATTTTGGTGGTTGTTCATTGCGTTGTATGTGGGAGTGAAACGTACATATTACTGGAAGGTGGTCTAAGTCCAGTTCCCTGATTGGATCCAGATGTATTGGCATATTAACATTGCGTGACAATGCGATGTCCAGTATGTCAGGTTGATAGGTACGTTGTGTAGGATAAAATGTGGGTTCTTCTGGGGCTGAGATCAGTATGTTTATTGTCTGTCGCCATCAGTAGCCTGGTACCATTGTTATTGGTAGTTCGGCATCCCCAGTATGTATGTTTGCTGTTGAGATCTCCTAGTAACAGTGTGCTGTTCTATGTAAAAATTTGTTGAAGCTCGTCTTCCAGAAGTCTAGTGTTCGGTCTTAGGTAGGCAGACAGAATTATTAAAGGGCCTGTTTGGGTAGCTACCTGAATAGCTACAGCTTCAAGATAAGTTAATGGAGTTAGAGGGAATATCTGGTGTTTAATACTTATTTTCACACAGAGGGCGACTCCACCTGAAGCTACACGTGTCTGTCTATCAGTTCGGTAGGTGATGTATTTTAAGTCGGTCAGTTGAGTTGCGATGTTTCGGTAATGCATCCTATGTCAATGTTGTATCTAGTAAGAAAGTCAGAGAATATAGACGTTCGTGATTTAAGTCCGAGGTCTCTTTCCAATTTACTAGTGTTAAGTTATGAGTGTGGAGCTGTCTATGATAGTCCATTGTTTAAAAAGAAGAAGTTCTGAATCAGGTTAGAGAGGAATTGTTTTAGATGTGGGATGATAGGAGTGATTACCTGTAGGAGTAGATCTTTTATGGCATTGAATATAGTTGTTGTATAGTTGCTTGAAAAAGGACATTTGTAGTCTCACCAGTAGATCCAAATGCCCAAGAGCCTAAGTTCCGACGAATAAAGTGTTATAGCCGCTACCACAGATTCAAACAATCTCATCTTAACCTCATAGCTATCAGATTTACCACTTACCAGTACATCCCTCACCTTACCCAGCGCTTTCAGTCCTTTCTTATAAAAAGTGTCAGCCGCAGAGCGGAAGACTCCCGTGCAACTAAAAGGCACACCCAGGTAAGTAAATTTATTAACATAATTAATTTCCTTGTCCTGGTATTTTAGAGGTATAACCTAGCAGACTTGGGAGATGACCGAAAGATCATCACATTGGTCTTTTGGGTGTTCACAGATAGTCAGTTTTTATCGCAATACTCCAAAAGTACGTTCAATTTTAGCTGAGCATCCTCATGAGAGTCCGCAAATAGTAGAATATCGTAGCAAAAAGTAAGCACAACAGATCGTTTTCCTCATCATAAATAGGTCCACGCAGGCCTTTGTTCTTAAAGAAAGATGTAAAATCGGAAACAAACATTGAGAACAGTAGAGGTGACAGTGATTCCCCTTGAAGTACTCCTTTACTGATTTTAATTGAATGAGGAAGAAAATTGCCGTTAACTTTCAGATTAAACGTAGCTGCTTCATATAGATTCTTGATAATCCTAATTATTTTGCTACTTACACCCATAGAATGAAGTTTGTCCCACAGAAGTTCGTGAGTGACAGTGTCAAAAGCCTTTTGTAGATCAACAGTTATTACAAAGAGAGGTCTCTTTCTAATTATTTTATATATGTAAATCATACAGGATAAAGCAAACAAATTATACATTGTAGAGCGGCCTTTTCTAAACCCAGATTGTTCATCCGGCAGAATCGAATTCATCTCAATAATCTTTCTTTAATTATTGCCGTGAAAAGTTTAGTACAGGTATTAAACAGAGCTATACTTCTATAGTTATTCGGGTATTCCCTATCACCTTTCTTGAATAAAAGAGTAAATACAGTTTGTGACCACGGTGACAAAATTTTTTCAGACACAAATACCTTATTGAAAAGATTCAGAAGGTAATGAACCCAAGCAGGAGTAAGATTTTTCAATACTTCATATGGTATTTCATCGTTGCCAGGGCTCTTGTTGTTTTTACTCATGGAAATTGCAAGCTGGAGCTCTTCAAGTATTATTTCCGACTCTAGTAATGGGTCACCCAAACTGAAGTAGTTGATTGTACCACAGTCAGTAATTGAATAAAGATTGTTGAAATGTTTCCGATTCTAAGATAGCCCCTGAAGATGACAAACAATGTTTGTCGAAACGTCGGGTTATTAATAAAAAACACTTCAAAAATTTTTTTGTGTTTTCTTATGATACCCCCTGGCCGATCACCAACTAACAGATACATCTGATTGTTGAAATGTAAGAACCAATCTTCCACTTTTATTGGATTATTTATAATTTTAAAAGGCGATAATTGTTTCACCGCAGATCAAAATTGTTTTGAATTCTTGACGTTAGAAAATTCACAGATTATTTGCTCATAGTATATCTTCTTCTTATTTTTTAATAGTTGATGATACTTTTTCTGACACAAATACTGAGTAAACATTAATCATTATATCTATGTTTCCTTAAATTCTTATACGCTTGCTTAAATTCCTTTCTTAAAGACTTACACTCATAATCAAACCATGGTTTACTGAAATTAGAATTAATAGGATCTTTAATTTTATAAGCAAAACACATTTCCGACATTCAGCCGCCTCCATCATAGCCACCTTGAAATTCTGATAGAGTTCATCACTGTTAACATTATTATAATAAATTCTAGGAGAGTTCTCAAGAAAGCTAGAGAAAATACCTGCTTTATTATGATCCCACTTGACAAGTTATCTAACTTTATTATCTACAGCAGTACCCTCCCTTAATGGAACAACATCATTGTTCCAAAAAAACAATTTCTAACAACAAGGCTTCATGATCAGTGAAGTCGCATATATCAGTGACAGTTAGATCCTCAACTATTTCAAGTCCTAAATCATTAACCAACGCCAAATCAATCACACTCTTCCCCACTGAAGACAAGAATGTAAAATTGGCTGGCATATCTGATTTGGTTCTACCATTACAAACGACCAAATTTAGATTTTCCATCATTTCCAAAGTACCTTCCCACTTCTGTTAAGGACCCTGTCAAAGGATGTCCTTGGATATTCCAGCCTTGAACTTGAAAAGGTTTGCTCTTCCATAGTATCCTCGCCACCAATCCTACAGTTAAAGTCACCCAACTTGACATAAACAGTGTCAGCAGGCAATATTTCCTTTATGTTGTTAAATTTACCGATGAATAGCTCGGAACAACATCAATATTAACAGAGTGACTCCAATATACAAACCCAATAACAAATATTTTACTATCATAATTAAATTTTACTAGTATCCACCAATCAGATTTATCGATCGATCACTTCTAACTGGTTGTCCAGTTCTCTCTTATAAAGAAATACGATGCCACCACTTGGTCTGCCAAATTTCGATGTTTTTTTTGCATTTACCTGAAAATAGAGGTAGTCACCAAGAAATGAAGGTAAACTTATACTGTCATAGGACCATGTCTCAACTAGACAAAAAAATAAATTGTTTTCCTTAAATATTTTCATAAAATTCTGATTAAAATTAATATTAAAGAGCTTAGTAATACCTGAAATATTTAGAAAAATAATATTGTTGAATTCTTTTTTCAACATGTTACAGCTACTTTTAGGTGGACCCTCGGCGTGGTGAGAAACGAAAAGCATCTAATCTGGCTTGAATATTTGTTTTTTTCCTTTTACTCGGATTAGCATCATCAAGTGAGTGTGCACGACCCGCTGTTGAATCCTTATTATGGCAGAAATCTTGAGTAAGAGCCTCAGCTTCCTCCAATGTATAATTTTTATCATTTAGTTTAATAAAATTCTTGTAAATTATAGCATTTCTATCGAATTCTTTCATCTTCTGTAAACACATATATAATTTTCTTCTGTAATCTCTCTCTTCACGTGTACGATCAGATGACAAAACAATTTACCCCAAACCACTTCATTCGTATGGAAACCGGGTGCAAAGATATACGTATCAATGTATTGGAAAGGACATTGAACTTATGGCTCCTGGTTCTTAGTATGCCTTCAAGTGATATTTTAAAGAGATGTTTTAGTGTGGTGGTCAATCATTTTGAAAACATTAACTTAGCAACACATAGCAAGAATAATTGGTTTGTTCATCTTAACAGCGTATTAGTACCAATAGGTATCCTTAGTCTCAATAGTACTAAATCACTGCTACAACACAAAACTGATATCATTATAAGGTGGTCCAATCATTTGAAAAGTCAGGATGTTACCCGTATATTGAATTCCAAATATAATCCGTTTTTCAGGCACTTGACAACATTTGGTGAAGGTGAATTATATATAACTGAAGCCCTACCAATTAAACAGCAAAGAATTGTATGCCAGCTGAGACTGACAAACTGTAATATGATAAGGCTATTTTTGAACGGTGAAAGCGTACTTATTAGTACAGATGAAATTTGTGACTTATGTAATACTCAAGAGCCTACAAGCCTGGCACATATTTTGTTGAGATGTCCTGTGTTTAAGCCGTATAGGAATGAGTTTCTTTCTCAATATATTAATCCCAACGTTAATGAAGAAGAATCACTAATGAGTTTACTGAATATCAGTTGAAGAATTTTCTCATATTGTTTAGCTGGTGATCAGTTGAAGAATTTGTTTAAATTTTTACAGTGTTCCATTAAATTGAGAAATTTTATTTTAGAAATGTATGACTGCTGAAAGTGTTGTGTTTTCATTAAAATAAATTTACTAAATAATAATAAAATACAAAAGTAATATAACAATAAAATTATAAAATAATAAAATTTACTAAAAGATATTTTTATAATAAATTATATAATACTATAATTAAGTTTCAATTTTTCGTTTGATTATTTACTGAATATACTATTATTGTAGTTAGAACATGAGTTTAATGATATACTGAATGTGTTATGTTGATGTTTAGAATTTGAGTTATGTACTTTTCAGTTTTATTTTATAAGGAAATTTTTTAGTTGTGTTATGAGCCAGACCTTATGTAAGTGTACATAAATACAGTATTTCATTCATTCATTCATTTATATAGTTGTTGTAGGTTCGGAAGAAACGTTAAAATTCTGGTCAGACGGCCTGCATGTTCTTCTTCTTTGTGCCCAGTAACTGGGAATTGAACTGGTAGGAGTACTTGCGCTAGGTTTCTCTGGAGAAAATTTAGTATTTATTTCGGATGGAGAGTCTTGAGGCATATTGTTTATCCTTGATACCCCAAAGAGGGGTTGGTACAGGGGGTTCACATTTTTTGTTCATTAGTCTGGTCACTGTGATCGCTGGATAGTTTTGTATTAATTCTTCAAATATTTCTTTATCAGTGACTGAGTATGGTATACCCCTGATTATAACTGATAATTTTTTGTCTTCGGGGTTCACAAATGTGTAGTATTTTGTGCCTGAGTCATCGTAAAATTTTGTGAGTTTTCTAAAGTCATCTGAATTTTTTAATAGTATTTTCAGCTTGTGTTTGCATAATTGGGTTTCAAAAGAAGTGCCGATTTTGTTTTTTTCTTCAATAGTAGCTTGGTAATTTTCTGTGTTCATTATAAAAATTGGTGGGATTTTCATCTGTTTGTTTCAGTTAATCTGTGGTTCTTCAGGTTCAATTTCGGATAACGGTGCATATTTATTGTGCGTTGGTATTTGTGGTCTATTGTAAACATATGTTCTTCGATTGCGAGAGTGTGTTGTAGTTTGGTCAATTTGCATTTCATCTTTGTCATATACAGTTAGCCGTGGAAAATTAGAATTGGAATTTAAGTCTAAAATTTTGGGTGATTGTGAAGTTCGGGGTTTTTTGAAAGAGATAGCAGGTCTGTACTCACCCTCATCGATAATATTTCCTTGGTCTTCATCTAATACTTGTGCCCAATGAGTTAATGCTTCTTCCTTCCTTATGCTCATGTTAATGAGTGAATTATATGTTTTCTTTCTTCTCCCTTTTTCAGGGTTTGCTTGTTTGTCAATTGCCTCGTTTTTCACCTTTAAAAACTTCTCAGAAAAGTCAGTGCAGCTATTTATTTTATAGAACAAAAAACTTGTAGTTTTGCTAACCAAGCGATCAGCGGGGAATCAATTACAAGTTTAAAATCTTATTTTGTTACTGCAAAATTCCCTGGTAGTTCAGAAAAATTTTCACGGTTCGGCAGGAAATTTCCGCGGACCGCGGACTCAAGATTTAAGAACACTATTGTATGTTACCTTTAAAGAGAAGTTTGTGTTAGATTTGGTAAAATTTAATTTGTTAGTTAATAATGTAATTTTAAATTAGGTTTTACTCATTTTCATTAAAGAGATAGAGAAATCTTTCGTGACTGCCTTACAAACGATGGTAAATTAAATTGTGTGTTCACTTAACTCTAATTTACAAACGAACTTCCTTTGAATAACTTGAATGTATTATGTACTGCTGGAAATTCAACAATAAACATCGAGTATATTCCTATATTTTCGGTCTGTATGTGGGCAATTAGTAGTCAGAGATTTGTGCTTAAGGCAAATGCAAGAAGCGCACCTGCGATGTGCCCACGCTTCGGATGATTATCAACAAAAAGTATAAAAGAATTTTTCTATGGAATTTATACAAAGGACTAAAAAAATCAGTCAGAGCCATGTTTACTATCCCGAGATACAACTCTAGACGAATCACAGTGTTGTTTCAGTATATACAATGTACCCAATAATAGCGAAGTAATTAAATTTCTTATTACACCAATGACAATGTTTGTTTTATAAAAAGTGTTTGGTGTGAAAACTTGTTATTTGTTGTGGTGGTTGGTTCCGCAGAGCAGGAAAGTATCAGAGACTCTGAGTGTATCAAGTGTATTTGCTCTGAGCAAGTCCATGTTATTACACTGTTTAACGAAAACATCCTCATGATGGACGAACCTATATTAAACATAGATATAGGTCATTGAAACCGGTCGATGACCACAAAAAGAAGCAGGCTATCACGGAAAATGTCTCAGAAACTTTTTATTTTATTGCAATTTCGTTGTTTTAATGGACAGGTTTACTTTAATGTTTTGTTTTTTTTTTTTTATGTGCAGTTACCTTTTAGGAACTCGCTAAAATTAATTAGTGTGTATGTCAAGTTGCTCGTCTCTTCTTGAAATAGAAATGGAGACATATTTATTGCAATTAAATAATTAAAATTAGATATGTTTTTGCAATTGTGGATCTTGTATGAACATTTCGTGACGCATGTAGAGTTGTGTTGGCCAACTGGCAACAAAAAGCTGTGTTAGACATGTGGCTTTGTATTGATTTATTAAATTTTTAATTGAAATGTTCAGAGGAAAATATTAATGGCTTTACTCTGCCTCTTTCATCCCCCGTCCTCTCTGTCAGACCGTGTAAATTTAATTGGATAACAAATTAAATATAGGTACAAAGGTTTTTTGTATTACCGCTGGCAAAACAATTTATTAGATATATCCAGAGAGAGAGAGAGAGAGAGAGAGAGAGAGAGAGAGAGAGAGAGACAGAATAGGGAACAGCAAACAAATTTTATAATTACTCTTATTTCTGTGGTGTTTGTTGAAATTCATATCTATTTATAGTCGACTTATTGTTTGACACGACATATTATAGAATTTAATTAAATCAGCTGGGCAAAAAAAATGCACCTACGTTATCTTATAAACAAGAAGATTAAAATCCTCTCTTGCAATTACTGAAATCCAGAATTTTTATTTTTATTCCATCCAATGTAGTTATTTCTAGTATAATATGACACTGAACAGAATACACTTCATTTTAAATGTAAAGTATTCCGCCGTCTCAGGTTTTGTAAATTGTGAAAACCGAAATGAAGGCAATTCGTCTGTCTCGGAGAATAGAACACCGAATTTAAACACTCACACGATTTTTTTTTTCTTATTGCAATATTACACACACACACACACACACACACACACACACACACACACACAATTGACAGATTTTCTTCAAACTTGGAATTTTTACGTAACATTTATTTAGCACATAAATAGAGGAAACGGAAATTAGTTGATTTTTATGTTACAGCGATTTGTACATCACAGCAGCAAATTTTTCGGCAATTTAGTGTCAGTCTAACCTCATAAACTCCCTCGAATTAATTTGAAAAAGTTTTTTAAATGGAAAAAATATCTTAAATAAAAATTATACACTTTTACCTGTGCACTAAGCATATTGCATTTCAAGTCCAGCGAAAATGGTTGCAGCCATTTTCGTTGCAAAAATATAGAAATCTGGTGCAGTAAAATTTTGCACTTTAGATTTTCTCCAAAATTCGAATTCCAACATACATTTAATTATATTGAACTGATTATTTACGGGAAAGTTTATCAATGGAGAAGGGATTAGCTCAGTAGCAGCGTGATGCGCTAGCAACGTGGAGGTCTTGGGTTCGAGTCCAGCAGCGCCTAGCAGCCTTTACATCTCATTGTCCGGTGATGGTCTGTACCGAGAGAACAGTACATTGAGAAGGCTCCGGACGCCAATGACCATAGATGTTGTGCGCCTAAAATTGAAACACAACATTGCAGACTTTCAAAACATAAATTTTCCTGGAAAAATGTCCTAGAAAATCACACGAAAAAATACTTCGAAATCCATTCAGTAATAGCGCCCTTCCAGTTGTTGACGGATTTTGACACCATTGTGTACCGGATACTATGATGATACAGGAACTAATATATTAAGTTCAGATTTCCTGTGATTTTTCGCTTTTTTTGAAATATTTTGTCCACATACCTTTACATTACACACTAGCATACTACACACGTCACTTGCTATAAATATTTTGTCCACATACCTTTACATTACACACTAG
>JAAEAF010007412.1:0-11605 GCA_011037195.1 Triatoma infestans | reverse complement strand
TTTAACTGCAAACTTACAGTAGTTATCTCTAGAGAAAATTACTTTTGCTCTAATAAAAAGTGTTTAAAAATATATAAGTTCCATTTAAATTACTAGTTTTAATAGGTACGCATAAATCGCTATTCTTACTTTTATTTCTTACATGTCAATTTGTAAGAGAGGCACTTTCTACATTTCTAACCGAAAACTTACATCTCTTCTTTGCAAGAATTGACGGAAATATGTGTGTAAATTGAGTACGTTTTAGATTAGAAAAGTGATTAAATATGTGGAATTTGATACGTAAATTGAGATACAACAGTTATTAAATCTCTGGTTAAACACTAGCTTTTTTTTTTTCCCCTTTCTTTAATTGCATAAACAATTAGTTCGACAAAACATATTATTAAATATTTCGTCGTACATTGCGTTAGATAACAGATCCAACGACTTTAAGCAGTACCAAAAAGAAAACGATATATTAGATTCTATAAATATAGTTGATCGATAAACAAAACAAAAAATTATCTTAAAAAGGAAAGTGGAGATTTAACTCGTAGTGGAGTCCTTTGTAATTAAGTGTTAATCGGTCATCGGCAGAGAAAACATGGGCTCGCACAAAGTGTTAAGTGTTTCTCAGCTCTATGGAAGAAAAGTAAAACCTACTAACGAACGATTTGGACTGTGGTTATTATTAGAAAACTTGGACAACTTAATTACAAATGATTGTGTAATGTGTATTTTTCTTTTTTTTAAAAAAAAAAAATAAGGACTGTTCGGTTATTATCGGCTCTGTAGTTCGGCTGTCCTCGGTGTGTTTTGTATAATAGGCCAAATAGATTTTTCTTAAAGAAGGAAAATGGAAATTAAATTGTAATTGCTTACCAAAAACCTTACACAGGTAAGTGACTCATAAATCAATATACTGTATTAAATGTCCAATATACTTGATCGATAAAAATAGATAAGTATGGTGTATAAGAAGGAACCATAGATTAAGTTTTAGTTTATTGTTTACCAAAAAAAAAAACTCATCTGTTTACCAAAAAAAACTAAGTATCTGTCTAGTGATTAAATATGCGGAATTTGGTATGTAAATTGAGATACACCAGTTATTAAATCACTAGCTTTTTTTTCCTTTCTTTAATTGCATAAACAATTAGTTCGATAAAACATATTATTAACTATTTCGTCGATAACAGGTTCAACAACTTTAAACTGTGCCAAAAAAAAAAAACAAAAAAAAAAACAAGCGATATATTAGATTCTATAAATATATAATGAGCGATAAAAAAAAGAAAAGAAAGGAAAATGGAGATTAACTTGTAAATTGCTTACCAAAAACCTTACACAGGTAAATGACTCATAAATCAATATACTGTATTAAATGTCAATATACTTGATCGATAAAAGTAGATAAGAAGGAACCATAGATTAAGTTTTAGTTTATTGTTTACCAAAAAACTTACATAAGTATCCGTCTAAAAAAAAAAAAATAAGTAAATATATTATATTGTAAACATTGTGCATACATAGAGGTTAATAAACTTTTGTACGAATGGAAAAATACAGGTTAATGAACCCTGGCCTGGGGTACGTGGGGCGGAGCCTCTCTTTAAGTCTCTGTGTATATATATCTATAGAGAGAGAGAGTGAGAGAGAGAGAGAGAAAGGATATGAGAGAGATGAGGGAGAAGTATGTGGGGGTGAGGTATAAGGATCTAAAGAAAACTACTATTGCCAAGTTACCACTATAGCTGAGTGGTGTAAGTGATGGACTTGGATGACGAAGGTTGTGAGATCGTTTTTGCTGACCTCAGCAAAAAAAAAAATTAATTTTTAATATTTCTTCGCCTACAGGAAAAGAGGAGGGGGAGGGGGTGGGGGAAAAGTTGGGAATAGGTTGCGGGTGGGGAGGGGGGTTATGTGGTGGGGGAGGGGTAACTAGGGCGGTGAGGGGGGTGGTGGAAATTGGACAGGGAATGGTTGGGACGTATAAGGTGAGGGGGGTAGGTGAGGGAGTGAAAATCTGTCCTGGAGTCGCCTATTATATACTACTAATGTATCAAATATTCTAAATTAAGTTTTTGTTTAGTTAAGGCATTTAAGTTTTAATTAATATCAGTCAACTGGAAGTTTGATTTTTATTAAATACAAATTAATTCTATAATTTTTATTTGAAAATTGTTGCTGGACAAATTAATTTTAATTTTTTTTCCTCCAAAGTACCATTTCCCTGAATTATCTGATTTTAACAAAATTCTGTTCTTAAAAAAAAAAAAAAAATTACCTGACCAGAAGGGCGTCTTTACTGAACGATTCTTTTTTTTTTTCAGTTTTTTTCAATTTCTTCGATAAAAACACTGTGATGGATGCCAGAAATATAAAAATATATTTAATTTGAAAAAATAAAAAATATCAAGAAAGATATAACATTCCTTTGCAAAAGTCACTCTTCAGGTAGAAGACCACCACTATCTTTTAGAGTTCATGAACCTTGTTAGCATTATCTACACCTTCTTCTCACAGGGGAAGTTTTGAACGAACAATTAGAAGACATTTCTTCAAGACAGTCTAAAACAGATGTTCAAGCAGATACACTTGTTTTTCACTCTCTTAGAATCAGTGGCAGTTTAAGTTATAACATAATAGTTTATTCCAACTAATTGCAGTATATTAATAAGCATATTGCTGTGTTATTGAATAGCATTTATATATCTTTAAAGAGAATATTTAATTTAATCTACCAGTGTTTTCTTAATTATTCTTATTACTTCTCTCTCTTAAAACTTACAAACACAAGCCCTTTTACTAAACCGCTCGTGCTACACCAACTACTACTACAACTCAACACACCAAAGACATTTCAACACCAATGGGTTTCATTAAACTTGTTATATACTAACTATACCGCATAGATAGGGTTGCCAACTGGGAAAGACAAAATAAAGAGGATATTTTTCTGAAATATTTAATTTTGATTGCATCTTAATTATACTGCTATCAGTAAACTGATAACAAAACTGATAAAAAAGATATTTGGGACAATGATTGCATTACATTTTCTATAAATATAAAGCGATAACATTATCTGCGATAGATACATTTAGTTTTTCCTTTTCAGTTAAAATTCGTTTAACCTATTTCCGTATCATCAAACATTTTTGTTAAAAGTTTGTTCGTGCAAGTTTCAGAGTTAAAACTAAAATGTGTGAAAAGTTAAAGTTTCTTTAACTTTATAATGCAGAGGTGAATATTTTTTCAGTAAAAGAATATATACAGATGAAATTGACGTATTAGAAACTGTGCATATTGCCTCCGATTTTGAGTTTGGTGATGGTTTAATACATTTAAACTTAGTTCGTAATTTGTCAATAAACAAACATTTCTGTTTACTCACTTCAGAGCAAAAATTAAAAATAAAAAATATCAAAGCAATCAACTCGAATTTAGAATAATTTGCTATTATAATGACTTGAAACTTTTTTATTTACACGTGATTTTAACGTTTTTTTTTTTGCAATTTACAGAGGAAGTGGATTAGAATGGGGTCATAAAAACCATAAACAATAACGGAGCGGCAATGAATCATGTAATAATAAAAAATAAGTCGTGATATGAAAGGAAGGGATTGGCTCAGTGGTTGCAATGCCCGGACTAGCAGTGTGGCGGTCCGGGGTTTAAATCCAGCGCTGCCCTTAGATTTTTTCTTCATAGAAGCCTCTTACAGATCACTGTCCGGTGATGGACAGTGTTGTCTGAAACGAAAGAACACTGTCCGGAGGCCGGCAGTGCACTGAGTTGGCTTCGAACTTTGGGGTAGCTATATGGACCCAGAAGAGCTTTGGATAGCATAGGGCGTGGTCTCTCCCCGGAGACAATAAAAAAATAAGTCGTGATATATTTACTGATAGATAAGTAGGGGTGGTAAAACAAGATGGATGAAATTATTGCAAATCGCGCCAATTTTAGCTTTATTTGTATGCACCGAGTTTTAGTATAACAAAATATATAAAATTCGGCTAAATAAAAAAAAAGAAAGAACATTTTGGGCATATTTCACAAAATATATTGAACAAAAGAATTTTTGTTAAAAAAAGGAGAACATTTTCTCTTGAAAAGTGACATTTTGGAAACCCTAACACAGACCCAACACTACTGTTTGCAAAATTTTGTTGAGTAAATTTATTTTTATGGGTGGTTCTGAGGTAGGTGGGAAGGTCAGGTGCTTTCTTTGTTGTAGTGTTAGATTCGTCCACGAAAACGAAAAAAACCTCAGACAAAAACTACCTACAGTATTAATGAATTAAATATGGAAGGAAATAGTTAAGTGGTTAGCGCACTGGACTCCCACGCGGAGGACCCGGGTTCAAGTCCAGCTGTGCTATAGATTTTTTTCTTCCTAGGAACCGCTACGGCTCATTATCTGGTAATGGACAGTGTCATCTGTAACGAGAGAACACTATCCGGAGGCCGACAGTACACTGAGAAAGCTTCGCGCGCCAATAACCATAGATATTGCCACGCCTTAAATGATTCGTCTACAATTATAATATTGTAACGTTTTTCTCTCTTAACTAGCTGCTGCAACTAGTTTTAAGTGGATTAATATAGATAAAATACTCTAGACTTCAATAAAGAAAACACCAATTTATTGTTATACACAATAAATTACAAAAAAACAACACTTAATAATAATTACTTCACAGTTTAAACCACAAAAGTTCACTTTGTTCACTTCGTATACATTTTCCACAAACGTACACTTCGTTTGTAACTGGAAAGCTCTTTTCCAACTCTCTGCGGCCCCACTATTTATACCGGTGGAAAATGGTCTGGAACCTTCTCAATCCTTCCAGAGAGAACAAGAGCGCGTCGCCAGCGCTTCCTAGCGGCCACTAAGAGAACTTGAGGTTCCTACTTCCTCTCCTAGATGACACTACTGGCTGCGTTACAATATTTAAGCCAATAAATTAAAAATTTAGCAAAAATTCCTAGTTTGAAAAAATTATCTATAATAACTGTGTAGAATACGGGATCCGCAATGCTGGATAACCTCTGGTATTTTATTTATTGCATGCACATTCATTTGAAATGAATATGAATTTGCATGCTACGACGGATAATATACCAGTTGAATACCAGAAAACAACTATGTAATTTGGAAAAACAGAAAGTCATGTACCATACGAGGTTTTGTTTACTTTTTTATTATCTAATTTGTGCATATCTTCATATATAAATACAGTTAATTTTATGTCTTTCAATGGAGATAGATTTTCATTTTATAAATATGTAAGTTGAGGCATATTAAAATTAGAAGGACCTAAAAATAGAGACCTTAACAATCAATCCAATTATAAAGAAGTCTATTTAAAATTATGATTATTATTTCTGTTATTTGGGGGCCGCCTACGTGGTTGTTCGTATATCCGGTTTGTAAAACATTGTAACGGCTTCTATTTTATCTTTGGCATGTATTTATTCATAGAGATTTCGTTTGTTCTTTTATAAATGTGTTTATTTATAATTTCCAAATGCAAATTACTTTTTTATTTTTTATTTTTGTAACTTTTAATGGAAATATATTTTATACCAAAAAAAAAAAAAAAAAAAAACTTTCACAATTAATAAAATACTTGACAATGAAAAATTCTAGGAGAAGATATTGATTAATATTAATTAATCGAAAGCACCCCCTCTATTATTGAATTATTTAAATTTATTAAAAAACAAAAAAAAAATCTGGGTGTGAAACACTCACTGAAATGGCAAATTTTCTTCACAATTACAATTCTTATTAGTCTTTAAAACTGTCTGCATTTTTATGGAGAAAAATCGCAACTTATTCAGTAAAAAGTCGTACTTTCGTTCGACCGATTTCATTTAAACTGAGAATTTTGGCAACCTATATAATTCTAATTAATATTATTTAATTGACAGAATTTTATAGTACATTATTTAACCCTCTCTCCCTCCCCCGAAAACCCTCTTAAATAAGTTCATCCGTAGAAAAGTTGTAGCTTTTTTTTTTTTTTGGCGTTCGTTACGACCGCTGTATTCAGTGTAGTGGAAGAAAGAAATAAAAAAAAAAAAATAATAGTTTTGAAAAATAGTGTAGAGTTTATAGTATCAAAAATAGTATTTTGTTAATATTTTAAATGTATCTTAATGCAGTGAAAAGAGCCAGGTATACTACAATCTAGGTCATTGCTATTAGGGAAACAAAGGCATAAAAATCCGTTAAATTAATACAATGCCACTTGGCCAACTGTTTTGTAAGAAAAGGCATTCCTTCAAGACAGTCTGCATTCTGCTTCCAAAGCCAAAACACTTGCTCCAGGAATCGCTCTCTCAAACTCTGTGCCTGTGATAGAGATTTGCATTTATTCTAGATATATGTACATCTGATTTATTAAGATATGATTGTGATATTGTAAAGTACTTAAATTTGCTTAGAGAATAATATATTTGTTGTGGTGGTTGGTTCCGCAGAGCTGGAAAGCATCAGAGACATTTTCCGTGGTAGCCTGCTTCATTTTGTGGTCATCGACCGGTTTCGGGCGTTCGCCCATCTTCAGGATGCGTTTTTCAGACAGTGTGCCAACACAGACTCGTACAGAGACTTAGAGTTAGTGTGAAACTATATATAGAGTTATATATGAAATAAAAGCAATTATATACAATTAATTTATGTTTTATTTACTTCCTCTTAATTCTACAAGTAGGTTTACTGTTTATGTAAATAACATTGGTAAATGATAATAGCAAGTCTTTTTGTATTTAAGGTAAGATTCCGTCTTTGATAGTCGTAAATAGTGGTCATTGCTTGCTTCCTTTTTAGAATATTCTCTTTTGCTTTTAAACACTGTAATTTTGAAAAAGAACACGAATATTTAATTTTTATATTATTTATTTATTGTTTTTAAATTGTTGTGTGCAATTCAATACAACAGTTGGTCTCCATTACATGTTATGTGTTTGATTTTATGTGTGTGCTACACACTTATGTGTGTAATGATTTTGTATGTGAATATAAAATCTGACACGATTCCAATATTCAATATTCAATTCAATACTTCCAAGGACTTTGGAATATCTAATATTTAGAAGAAAACATGTAGAATTGCCAGGAATACATATTTGGAATACATATGGAGTATTTATCATTTTACTAATTTTCCAGAAACTCGGAATTTTGGCAATCGATTTATATGTTTACACGACTGTGTCAACTGAATTTGCTTTGTGCAAGTCTGTGTTATCACACTGTCTGAAAAACGCATCCTGAAGATGGGCGAACGCCCGAAACCGGTCGATGACCACAAAATGAAGCAGGCTACCACGGAAAAAGTCTCTGAGAATAATATATATTTTTAAAAAAAAAACAGTGGAGCTCTCTTGATTATTACTAATACTTCTACTTACAAGCACTTTTACAAAACCGCTCAAGCCGCATACCACTACTCTACAACACAACATCACACAATTACATTTCATCAGTGTTGTAAATTGGATGTTGAGGTACGGTCATACAGAAGGACACTTTTTAAATTTCTACCGATGTTTCGGCAAATTTATTGCCTTCTTCAGGGTAAAAATGTTCAGTTAGAATTCCAGTAGTAATTAATCTAGTTTAACCTGTGACATACCATCACCAAGTGTTGATATTACAAATATCATAACAATATCACAATACTTGGTGATGGTGTGCCACAGGTTAAACTAGATTAATTACTACTGGAATTCTAACTGAAAATTTTTACCCTGAAGAAGGCAATAAGTTTTCGCCGAAACGTCGGTAAAAATTTAAAAAGAGTTCTTTTGTATGACCGTACTTCAACATCCAATTTACAACGTTGTAGCTTTTTATATGTGTGTAGTTAATATTAAAAGTTTAAAGAAAATTGCTGGAGCCTTTTTATAAAATCTACTTTTTCAGTAAAAACGTACTTTCGATCATCCGATTTTCTTCAAACTCACGATTTCGATAACATATTTTTACTTTCTCTTACTCCTAGTAAGAGGAAGTATTGTAATCGTGTCAAATTTTCGATATCGAGTTTTCACCGGAAATATCCGTTTTGAGGTCCCCTGAGCCCAAAAAAGTGGTTTTTAGCGAATGGTCTGTGTGTGTGTGTGTGTGTGTGTCTGTGTGTGTGTCTGTGTGTGAGTCTGTGTGTGTGTATGTATGTGAACAGCATAGCTCAAAAACGAAAAATCGTAGAAAGTTCAAACTTGATATTACGTTTAGGTATCACCATGGGATCTGACGTTGCGTTATGTGTCAATATTCCTCAACCGGAAGCACCACTTTACTAGTTGTTTTTTTTACGTTTTTGCAATTTTCTCAAAAATGGCTCCGAAGATTTTCTTTAAACTTGCTATATCAACTACACATACAAAGAGCTACAACTTTTATTTGAAACATTTCTCCAGGAAAATTCATTTAAGGGCACTTCTGGGGGAGGGGTGGGGTTAGGTTTCATCTTAACTGCTGTTTCAGTATATTAGACAATTCTGTCATCTAAATAATGTTAATTAGAATTAAATATGTTGTTGAAATTCCGAGTTTGAAAAAAAAATAGATAACCGGAAGTGCGTTTTTACTGAAATATAATTTTCAGTTTTCTGGTATTTTCTCGAAAATGGCTCCAACGATTTTTCTTTAAACCAGCGTTGTTAACTATACATATAAAGAGCTACAACTTTTATTTGAAACTTTTCCCCTGATAAATTCATTTAAGGGGACTTTTGGGGGAGAGGGGTTATGTTTTTCTTTAAAATGCTATCACAGTTGATTATACAATTCTGTCATCCAAATTGAAATAACTAGAAATGAATATATGACCCAAATTCCGAGTTTCAAGGAAATTAGTAAACCGGACAGTTTTACTGGACAGTGTTTTCACTTTTCGACGAATTTCATTAAATTTGTTATACTAACTATAAAATTTGTCAATTATAATTTTGAGTACTGGAGTAAGAGAAAGTTGTGTGAGTGTTTCACACCAGATTTTTTTTTTTGTTTTGTTTTATTGAAGGTGCACAACAACTAAGGTCCTTTGCCCCTCTGACGTTCAATCAGTGTATGCACTTAATTACAACTTCCATCCAATCAATCTTTCCAAGTGCAATTTCTGATACATGCTCAGATTATTATATCAAATTAAATAGCTGAAAGTCTCTAAGGAATTGTATTGTTTTGGTTACGCTAACTTCATCATCATCTAGTGCCTCTTTCAGATTGTTGTGGTGGTTGGTTCCGCAGAGCTGGAAATTATTTAAAAAAGTGAGTTTTAAAAATTATTTAAAATATAAAATAAAAATAAAGTAAATATTAAATAAAATAAAAATAAAAATAAAAATAATAAAATATAAATAAAATTAAAATATAAAAATTTTTAAAAAATGAACTGGAAATGAGTGTGTAAACTATCTTTGCTCTGTGCAAGGTCTATGTTGTCACACTGTCTGAAAAGCGCATCCTAAAGATGGGCGAGCGCCCGAAACCGATCGATGATCACAAAATGAAGCAGGCTACCACGGAAAATGTCTCTGACCTCTTTCAGATTGTTTGGTATATTCAAAATTTTTCTCTAGCATTAGCATATTGTGGGACATTCATTTAGAATGTGGCGGACAAGTCAATGGTAGCATGTAAACGTCACATATCTCCAGTTGCTCACTATGAAACAGTTATCTGAGTGTTAGCAAAGTATGGGGCCTAAGCGCAATCTTGCCAATATAATAACTTCTTCTCGTCGAACAGCTCAATATAACGTCATCCATTTCCTTGGAAAATTCTTAATATTTCTCAGCTTGTTTTGAAGTTGGCATGCATTCCCATTCTCTCTGCCATAGAGGAATTATCTCTTTCTTTAGGTGATTTCTCCAATCAGTTGGCCGAATGAGTTCTTGTTTATTTAGCAATAGTGCTGCTTCCTTCACTGCTTTGTCCGTGACTTCGTTATAATTTATATGTTCAATTTTTCTCTAGCATTAGCATATTGTGGGACATTCAATTAGAACGTGGCGGACAGTCAATGGTACCTCCTAAATGTCACATATCGTCAGTTGCTCACTACAAAACTGGTATCTGTGTGTTAGCAAAGTATGGGGTCTAAGCGCAATCTTGCCAATAACTTCTTGTCGAACAACTCGATATGATGTCATCAATTTCCTTGGGAAATTCTTAATATTTCTCAGCTTGTTTTGTAGTTGGCATGCATTCCCATTCTCTCTGCCATAGAGCAATTAACTCTTTCTTTAGGTGATATCTCCAATCAGTTGGCACAATGAGTTCTTGTTTATTTGACAGTAGTGCTGCTTCCTTTGCTGCTTTGTCCGTGACTTCGCAGGAACGTTATATTATTTCTCAAACTGCTGATTGTAAAGCACTTTTTTGAATCTGTACATTATTATGTACTTCTGTGTATCACTACGAACTACATACTGTAATGCTTCTTGGATAGCAAATAATTCGGCTGTGAAAACACTAGATTCCGTCACTCAGGTAAAATCGATGCTTTACATTATTAACCACAAATGCAGCACGAAACATTGGTTGATATTTTAAAACCATCGGTGAACACTTGAGACAACATATTTAATTCTAATTAATATAATTTAAATGATACAATTGTGCACTAACTGAAATAGCACTTTAAAGGAAACTGCAAAAAAAAGAAGGAATTTTCTCGGAGAAATGTTTCGTGCTGCATAAAAGTGGTTGCTCTTTGTATGTTAAGTTGATATATCAAGTTTAAGGAAAATCGTTTAAGTTGTTTTTGAAAAATATTACAAAAAACTAAAAAAAAAACTATTCGTAAAGTAGCATTGCAGTTGATGGATTTTGCCCCGAATCTTCGTATACTAAGCGGAATACTAAGTTTGAGCTTTCTGAACTTTTCATTTTAGAGATATTCTTTTTCATACACACACCCTCACAGAATATTTAAAAAAAAAACACTTTTTTTGGATTCAGGGGACCTCAAAACGTATATTTCCGGTGAAAACTCAATATCGAAAATCTGGCACGATCGCAATACCTACTTCCTGTAACAGCGGTACGAGAAAATAAGAAAAAAAAAAATTGTTATATAAAAGAATCATTTGTATAACATTAACTTAAACAATCATCAACATAATAGTCCTTGACATAACAGTGCTGAAGAGGTACAGATCTTTAAACCGGTTTGATGTTTTTTTTTTTTTTTTTTTTTTTTTTTTTTTTTTTTTTTTTTTTTTTTTTTTTTTTTTTTTTTTTTTTTTTTTTTATAAATAATGTGGCAAAGAATTATTCAGTTATATTGATCATTTCCTTTATTTGATTTAGAGAATTTCATTGACCTCCAACCTTTTTGTGAAACGTTAAGTTTGTTTGATAACCTTGTAAATGAAGTTATTTAGACAATAATTAAATGAAGGAATGAATACTTTAGAATATCATCCTTTTGACAGTATAATTTCGACCTTCAACATGGGCTGTAAACTACACTGTTTTCAATTTGTAAATTAATAGCGCAATATAATAATAGCTTTTTTTTTTTTTTGAATAAAAAGTATCTGATCTGAATAATCTCAGCCCATTTTTACTTTCTCTTACTCCTAGTAAGAGGAAGTA
>JAAEAF010007410.1:0-22522 GCA_011037195.1 Triatoma infestans | reverse complement strand
AACAACAAGAAATATATAAACATAACACATCAACAAACAAACAACAACAAAAATTAAATATACGACAAACAAAATTCAACTAGCAAACCTCTATTCAACACCATCTTCTTACGATCACAATAACCAACAACCAAACAATACACTTTAACCAAACAGCAATCCAACACGTAACCACACGTTATTAAAAAAAAAGAAAACAGAGAGAGAGAGAGAGAAAAGAATGCTAGTATGTGCGACTGTCAGATAGCATAATAGTGAATATCGGACAACATAATATATGTGAGTATCAGATAACTTATATGAATAGCATGATTATAATAATAATTTAACTGATTTACAATATATTTATTTATACTATCTTACGATTAACTTTATGTTATTAATAATTATTCCATAATATGTCAACAATTGACGCATTATTCTTTCTTAATTAAATATTGGTTCTACAGTCAAGAGCAACTTAAAATAAGATAGCTTTAATTATTATCTAGAATGTAGAAGATGTAAAGTTACTCCGAAATATAATTTAAATTGCGTATATCCACTTTTGATGTTTTCATTTTTAAAGAAACCATAAATACAATGCCTTTTAAAAATGAAATCACCATGTGGCCTTAAGTGTGATATAAAGAACTCCTTTCTAATTAGTTAAGTCATAACATAACACTTTCGAAAACAATGCGTAAACTGATTTTGCTATATGCAAGCTCATTGTTTATCAAAATATCCTGATAATAGACGCACGCACGAAACCGGTCGATCATGATTCACAAAATGGTGGATGGACCCCACCAAATAGGTACTTAACAGAATTCCGTTCAAAAAAAAAATTTTTTTTTTATCGCACTGAAGTTTACTGAAGTGATGAGTAGAATTTTTTTTATATTTGTTTTGAGTTTTTTATATTAATATCAATTGGTCCTGCTGGAAGAGTCGATGATATTACTAATTTGATTTTTATATTTAAACTAGATTAATTGTTACACTTTTGCTGAATCACTACAATAGGTTTTTATGCAAGATTGAGACAAATTTAGGAGTATTTTATTATTTCAGATATTTTTTTTTCCTCTTAGTGTACTAATAAATGATATTTTGGTACATTTACATTAATGCTCAATCAGTCTGGTAGTAGAGGTCGACCAGAATTTCTTGAATCCAGCATCTGAAAGGAACAAAAGCCAATTTTAATCTAAATAATAAGAAAGCCATTGAGTAGGTACATAAAAAGTTCAATGTACTATATTAGTGCTGAGAGATTATTTAGTGCTTAGTAAAAATGCAGAAAGTCATTCAAAAACGACATTTCCTACTTTTAAAAGACTTTAAATATGAAATAAATTAAGCTTGGAATAAACACAAACCGCGTACCAAAATAGTAAGTAAGCATGCAAACCTCCCTTCCTTAATTCATATATCTTTGCTATGACCGTACACCGTTTCTAGAGCACTTATTTCAATGATACAAGATATTTTTATCATCTATGGTTAATTCTGTTTCATAGTTATTAATAATAGATGTTCTTTTTGTATTCAAATTATAGCCCAGTTTAATTAGCTCACAAAAAGTTACTGCTTCATAATGCACGATACGATTCCAAAAATGATAAAAAACTAAAATTTTATTAGTTTACAAATTTAATTTAATACTGTTATTTTTACTGCCATATTTGAGTAGAATTGGATTAATGATAAAGATTGGTTTAAGAAATGAACTATAAATGAAAGTTTTATATGGCTTGTTCAATTCTCCCCACATATTAAGCCAAGGAATATTTTGAGTCACCACAAAAATCCATTTTCAAATAAAAGAAAGAAACAAAAAAGTTGCAAACAAAAAATATATATATTTATATTGTTATATTATGTATATTGGCGGGGGGGGGGATAAAAAAGAAATTCAGAATAGTAAATAATTATAATGTTTAATTTAACTCTTCTCTAAAGAGATCTCGTGAGGTCTGTGTTCATCTGGATTGATTAAAGGTTAAAAAATAATTAGAGAATAACCATAAAAAAAATACATGTAATTAAACAATTTAGACTACAAGTAAAATCTTATTCTTTAAATAATAGTAAAATAATACTTAAGAAGTAACTAAATTAATTTGTACAACTTACAATATTTAAGGGTTTTTAAGCCCTTAACTCTCGTATAACACTACGACATTGTTCTATAAATTTCCACTGAGCATGATTTCCTTAACCACAAAAATTTGATCCTCTCCTATTTGAGGCTCGCCATATATATGATCCCTCCTCCATTGAAGGGAGAAAGAAAGGGAAATTCCCTTTTATTGTACTAAAGGTATTCTACCTTTCTAACTGTCCCTCATTGTTTCACCCAACCTTCGTAAAAACCCAGTCTTGGAATTGCACTAAGTAACAACCAATATTACATAGATATTAACTAATATATTTCACTTAATTCTAAAATAATTTATATTTCTTCCCAAAGGTCTACACATTACAATATATAGGGGGATGTGGAAGGATTTCCCGCCTCACTTTCTTCGTGGGCGTCCGTAAGTTGTCTTGAAACCCATCTCGCACAAGTTTTCTTATACTGCAGCTTATTCTAAGTAATAAACAGTTCCAATATTCGCGTACACTTCAATCAGTTCAAATGTAATATGCCTGTTGTCCTAAATTAACACGTTAATGCGAGATTCATGGGAGGAAGTTGCAACTTCAACCGGTAGTCCACTTCGTTGCTCGTCACAGACATTTACACGACCACTTTTAAACTTTTCTACCCATTTGTAAAAGTTTCAACGATTCAAACAATTATTCCCTTTTACTTTTAACATTCTTACGTGGATTTCACTGCCTTTGATACCCCTCTGTAACTAAAAATCTAATCACTGAGCGTTGTTCTTCCGAGGTTCAATGCTCGAGCGGACTCGCCATTGTTAACTGAATACATTTAAGGTTATGCTTACCAAATACTCTCCAACAGCTAATGAGAAACTAAGTACAAGGATGGCAACTTCACTTACTGAAACTGTTGTATTGATTAAACAAACCGTTTCAGAGCTACAGTGATTTGTCTCGTTATTTATTGAATGGCTCTCGTATAAATATATTCAAACGGGTTTCGTCAAACTATCGATCAAATGACATGGGCGGGAAACGGATAGCATTCATACTTGACTATACATCGAACCCAATAATCGATAGGCTTACATATGTGCAGTTGATATGGTAAGTTAAATGAAAATTTTTGCAATCTTTGTCAAGAAAATTGCACAAAAAAACAACAACTAAATCCTATTCAATAAAGCTTTCCGAATGCGGGACTTTGACCAGAATTCAATTTTGAATTCCCTGGTGGTGAAATCTGTACGGCATATCTAGTAATGTTTCTTAGTTATGAGGCATATGAATCTGAGCACAAGTCACTAAAAACATTTTGTTCTTACCATGGGAACAACATATATTTGCGGTAAAACTCAATTTCAAAAACGATACGGATCTTTAAGTGGCGCGCATTGCTTCCACTTGAGTAGTAAAAAAAAAAAAAATAAAATAAAAAACATAATAAAAATAATTATGAATAAAGAAAGATATGTTTTTAACTTTCTGCATTTAATTACTTTTCTTGCTCACTCTACATTATTACAAAATAAAACCATAAAATTAGCTTTTTATTTACTTTTATTATTATTGTTATTATGATTTTTATTATTATTATTATTAATATTTAGCAAGCGATCAGCTGTCGAAAAATACGTGGTCACCTGCATTATAAATAGCTTTTCAGACTGTTCAATAGATTATACAGAGAACGCGGGCGTAGCGAAGCAATTACCGTTTTCACCACACATACATACACACAGCTACCACCACTGCCAGCGCGACGATAAGCCTTCAAAAGCCTTATAACGTATTTGTGTTTAGCGAAGTGAGAGTGGTTATTTCCCTTCAGGCTATCTTATATAGTCATTTCTAATGATTAAGAATTTATTCGCCTATATAAGGAGAACAAAAATAAAAGAAAATACTTTTTAATAAGACTGCTTTGTGTGTGTATGGTACACTGTATATCAAGTATTATAGTATATATATACTATATGTGGTTGGTACTAAATATATATAATATATGTGTGTGTGGTTATGCAAATGTGTATCGTATATCTTATATGCTTGCGTGTGAATAGGGTATTAAGATATTAAATAAAATACCGCAAACATTAATTTATATATATATATATATATATCTTGGCAAGTTCAATTGCTTCACAATTAGGGGTTAGTTAAAAAAAAGAAGATGTGAGTCTTCAAGTAAATGAAGTTCTGAAACATTAAATATGTTGTTAAATATGTTTACAAACATTAAACCAAGAATCTTACTTACTTACTTAATCAGGATCCTCTTCTACCCTGAGTGGAGAGGAGCTGCATAAGTTCGCCATTTTCTCTATTTCTTGACCATTTTCTTGGCGTATACCACGTAAGGCCTCTTTTCTTGACTACGCTCTTTACGTTTTCTTCCCACGTTTTTCTTTTCCTTCCACTAGGTCTACTTCCCGATATCCTCATCTCATATGCCTTTGTAGTAGAATCGTTTATTGTGATTCCTATGGTATGTAGTAGATGTCTTGAAGAGGGCGGAAGTTAGTTTAGAGATTTTTGGAAGTTAGAGCTCGAATTACTAACACTGAATTTATAAAAATAGACTATATTTTTACAGTAATTTAAATGTGAGAAATGGTAACTATTAACATGAAATACTTAGATAATTTAAAGTTAAAATAACAAATAATTTAAGATGATTAAAATAAATAAACTAAGATGCACAATTATGAAAATAAGTATAAGTAAAACCTGTATAGGGACGCGGAACTGCTGCTCGTAAAATGATGTACTCGTGTATAATGATCTAATGACGTACTGGTATATAAATGTTCTACTGACGTACTGGTGTATAACGATAAGACATACTGAGTATATCGATCCCCTCTTCCAATGGGGCGAAGTTTATATTAGTGTTAGCAACAATCACACCAAGACATCTGTCCTAGTGTGCGACCTTGTGCGACCTTGGTTAGTTCGGTGACCAGTGATTTAGGTCAGTGGCCAGCTTTATCGGTGCTTGTTTGATGTAAAGTATTGACCCTTGGTTTTGTTTGTTTGGCCGCGGCCTTGTCTTGAAGACAGCGGCCGGCTAGGCCACTACTTATAAATTATCTTTTATTCCTGGAAGATAGCAGCTGGTTGGAACCACTTCGACATTGCTATGACTTTGTGTCATTACACCTTCCTGGGTATTCTATTCTCTGCCATTCGGTTAAGATGACCGAACCATCGCTGTTGCATTTTTTCAATCATTTGCCCTAGAGATTCAACCTTTAAATTTCCTCTGATGGTGCAGTTCCTCTCTTGGTTTTGCCCTCTATTTTCCACAAGAATCTCATTTCTGCTGCTTGCAGTCGGCTTTTATCGCTCCCCTTTAGAGCCCAGGATTCGCAACCGTAGATAATAGTAGGTACGTAAGTATTCTTAAAGATAATCCTCTTTGTATCCTTGGAGACCTCTTTTTTTGCTCAGGAAACCCTTGTTCAGAGCGTGGAATAATTTCCCCGGACGCAATTCTCTCATTCAACTCATCAGTTAATCTTCCGTTTGAATGAATCTTCACTCCGACATAATTAAGAGAGGATACCTCTCGAGATGTTTCCCTTTGACACTGATGTCTAACTGGATATCATCTGGTCTGGAAACCAAGAATCACTTTTATCATAATCCTAAGATTCTATGGCATTGTTTTGTAAATATCCTTTCTTTCCTTCTTGTTCAAATAGTTTTAACTAATCGTTATTAAAAATGAAATTAAAATTTTTATAATTTGAGGACTTCGTTGGAAACAAAGAATTTCTTACTCTAGCCAGCATATATGAGACAGCATTATGAGGCCTGCACAACTCTGCTTTTGGATTCGGGAAGGGGGAAAACTGAAAGGAAACTAGGTTTGGAACGATTTGCTGCGCTTACTGGGGACTAAAGCGTAGGTATTGGAACTGCACCAATAATCACCTAATCTGGCACCAATAATCTGGCACCAATAATCTGGCACCTTTTAAACATCTATGATTCGAAGCGTTAGGCTCAAAGTTGAAGAAACGCTTCCAAAAATTGAGCTTCAGTCTCTATCAACCTTTTCCTGATTCCTCGTATATTCCGGGTATGCAACAATAGTGATAGCGGTAGAGGGGGGAGGATTATTATACACGAAAAAAGACCCGCTATTCAGGGGAGCTTCAATATTTATTAAATATTATTCAATAAATTTAACGCTCCTATGCCGAGAGGCAGAGAGAGTTCTTTAAAAAAAAAAAAAAAATCTGATGTGAAACACTCACTTCTCTTACTCCAGTTCTCAAAATTATAATTGACAAATTTTATAGTTTGTGTACCAAATTTAATGAAATTCGTCGAAAACTGAGAAAACTATATTCAGTAAAAGAGCACTTTCGGTTCACCAATTTTCTTGAAACTCGGAATTTTAGCCATCTATTTATTTCTAATTAATTTTGTTTGGATGATAGAATTGTATAATCAACTATGATAGCACTTGAGAAAAACATAACCCCACACCTCCACCAAAAGTGCACTTACATGAATTTTCCAGAGAAATGTTTTAAATACAAGTTGTAGATCATTGTATGCTTAGTTTATATAAGAAGTTTCAAGAAAATCGTCGGAGCCATTTTTGGAAATCGCGAAAAAGTGAAAAAAATCATTTAGTAATGTGGTAATGTAAACCCGACTTCCGGTTATCCGATTTTTTTGAAACTCGAATTTCAACAACTTATTCAATTCTAATTAACATTATTTAGATGAAGAATTTTTTAATAAACTGAAATAGCAGCTGAAAACCTAACCCCACCCCTCCCCAGAAGTGCTCTTAAATGAATTTTCCTGAGAAATGTTTCAAATAAAAGTTGTAGCTCTTTTTATATGTAGTTGATTACAAGTTTAAAGAAAATCTTGGAGCCAATTTTGAGAAAATCGCAAAAACGTAAAAAAAAACACTAGTAAAGTGGTACTTCCGGTTGAGGAATTTTGACAGATAACGCACCGTCAGATCCCATGGTGATACCTAAACGAATATCAAGTTTGAACTTTCTACGATTTTTCATTTTTGAGCTATGCTGTTCACATACTACATCACACACACACACACGGACACACGCGACACACACACACACACACACACACACACCAACCATTTGCTAAAAACCACTTTTTTGGACTCAGGGGACCTCAAAACGGATATTTCCGGTGAAAACTCGATATCGAAAATTTTGACACGATTACAATACTTCCTCTTACTAAGAGTAAGAGAAAAAAAATAGCCTCACCAAAAAAAAAATGACGTGCAATCATTTTAGATTACCCCGAACTATGCAATTTACTCTGAAAATAAAATCTGAATGCATTAGTTAAAAAAAAAACAAAAAAAAAACTTTAACAATGTTAAGCTTATTCTCCCAGTTTTTCGATAAGCCGATTTTGTTTATCTTCATTATCCTACATATTTAAATGCAAAGCCTAGATAGAAATTTTCGTTCAATAATTTTTCCAACAATATTTGAATTTAAAAAAAAGGTACAGGAACCAATTTATTTTGTTGCCTGAAATCTTCTTTTTGTTTATTTCTTTATGGGATACAAATGATCGAGACTAGGAGGGAAATACAATGTTATTTTCTTCTCCTTAATATTATCAAAGTTTTCCGAATGAATGATATCACTCTGAATGTAAAAATTTAAAAAATTTTACAAATCTTTCTCTATAATATCATTACTTACGAATAACTTCGAGTACGAATAACTATATTAATAACCATATGAAACTACAGCAGTGCTTTTTCAGCTTTAAATTTTTTCTTTTTTTATTCTTTGCTACATCTCAATTTTTCGATGCTTATTTGCATCATTTTCAAGAGAAGCATTCTTTATCTTGTGAATAATTTTATAGACTGCTTTGTCTATAAGTTTAAATTCTTGTAATTTCTGATTAACTACGCGTCTTTTTGAAATTGGTGTTTTTTGGCCAGCTGCAAAATTTTTTTTATATATTATTATAATGAATTAATAGTACAGTAAAATCCCGATTATCCGTGTGTGGATTATCCGGTTTGCGGATTATCCATGCATGAATTTAATTCAACGCATGGATCCAAGGGGTTATCTCATTAATGAAACGACATTATCGCAATGACCTTATTAAAAGCCTTTGTAATGAAGGTGATGATTTGATTAAATTTTGGAAAAAAAAAAATGACAATACTGGATGCGATAAATGGTATAACTCAATCTTGGAACAAAATAATGCCAATAACACTCGTTCGATCGTGGAGGAAAATTGTATCAAATGTAGAAGGTGATTTTTTTTTTGGATTCTATCGAGCCCGAGACAAGTGAAATAGTATCTGAAATGAGTGAGCTAATGGCAAATTTAGATGGCTTTGAACGTGTTGATAGAGAAAATATTGAGGAGGGGTTAGAACATGATTGATGTGATGGAGGTTTTCAAATAATGAGTGACAGGGATATTATGTCCGATCTCATTCAACCAGAAGAGCAAGAGAATGAAGCTGAAATTGGGGAAGAAATTAGTCACAATTCGGCATTAGTCACAACACGGCCCTGAAATCTGTTGACACTTTGTTGGAGTACATCGACCAATGGGAATTTGAGTATAACGACATATTAAAAAATCATTAAAAGATTCCTGCAAACAAAACAAAATCACAGATTTTCTTAATAATAATGAGCATTAAACATGTTAAAATAATTACCTGCCTTAGAAATGTATCATACGTTGTATTTTAGAAATAAATAATTATAGATCGGATTATCCGTGTTTTTTGATTATCCGTGCCGCCTCTCCCCACCATTAGCCCGGATAATCGGGAGTTTACTGTATTTAATTTCTGTTAAATTTCCTTTTTTTTTTTTGAAATGTTATATATAGCTTTATATAATTTTTAATTATTTTTTCAGTTTTAATAATAATTGTAGGCTAACTAAGTACCATGTGATTGGTATGTAGTTTCCTACATTTTAGTTTTTTATTGGTTCTTTTTTTTAAGACCGAAATATTTGTCTATACCCTGCTAGATGTGTGGTTGCTAATGGTACAAATGACACGCATTTAATAACTACGTTTCATTCAATAGCAATTGATGAAGTGATGGTTTACTTTATGAATATACAGTATTTATGAACAATCATATTAACAGTGAATTATTAATGGTGCTATATTTAAAATTAATGGTCATGAAAGTAATTTTTGAACATAAGCTAATCATAATGTCATAATCTTCATGGAAGTATTAACAGCCATCACCTTATCCTAGCTGAGATCTTAAGAGAAGTATTTATGACATTATTGTTCTTGATCCACTCAAACAATCAAGCCTCTCTTAAAGCTATTATGTCAGTAATAATATCAGATCTGTTCTAAGCTAAACAGTAAAGCCCTGAGCATCCTGACGAAGTTAAAATACAGATATTAGGTTCTCATGATTGGATACATATCCGGTGAATAAAGGATAACGAGGCGATTTCTACAAACGTGTTGCCAAACCTGTTGGTCCTAAATCTGTTTCTTGCAATTCAAAATCACTGTCTATCGGCTTTATTCGAGGTGTTGCTCTCCAGATCCAAAGTCTAATTAATAAAGAAAGAATTGTATCATTTTTGAGGCTTCCGCGGCTACTATCATGTAAAACACTTAGGTCTTCGGGTTGACACTGCGTCACTGGTTTGTTATAATCCGACGTTTCGCCCATATTACACTACCCTGAATATTCAAGAATTGTAGATTGCAATCTCAAAAGCGCCTTCCAAAACAGAACTTTAGTAGTCGCAGTTTGACACCGCATTTTCTTTTTAATAAAAACAACTAAAAATTTGCATATATTGCATTTTATATATTTGTATATATTTTAATTTTTATTAAATAATTGAAGTATATTCATAACTATCTAAAAATTCTTATATATTAAACTGATGGCTTCTTTTATTGTTGGCTTCATTCTGTTGCCATTCTATACTCAACTTCTGGCATAATAACTTTGCAAATATTTCAACCTGACTAAATCTTAGAGTAAGCGTAGAAAATTGTCATCTGAATCCTTCCTAACTCCATAAATGGTCAAAATTTCAAATCCACACTGACATATATTATAGCAAATATACTGCGTACAATAATTATAAATAATTAGTATGAATATTATTCAATATGATCTTAGCATTTGGATATATATTTGCATAATTTTCATATATGATAAATTAATTACCAAGGTAAATAATACTACATTCTCCATTAACATATATGAATTTGTTATAATAAACCAAAATCATGTTGTCATTTACAATACATTATGGTTTATTTACAATACATATTGCTTCACTATATATTTATCTAGATTTATAATTACTAGGTTAACAATAGAAACATTATTAAATTACAAAATAGACTTAATAGAATTTATTTTATTTATTAATTGGTTTGAAAAGTTGATTAATGAATTATTACAGAAAGTAAATGTAAAAGTTAAACGTAAAGTAAGTGTCAATTTTTCTGGCGGGCTTTACCTCTAAGTACGATTAGTTGCCGTGGGCAGAGACGATTACTAATCACTTTGTATCTATAATTAAAGATCTAGACATGAAATCGAACTAATCATACGGCTAGCCCAAGGTTTAGAGTCTGCCATCTGACTAATCATGACAAGTTAATTAAAAAAAAAAATGGATCAAAAAGCACTTATCTATGTAATTAATAATTATTCTTATATAACAAACTTCTTACATTTTTAATAAGTTTCAAATAAGATTAATTGATTTAACATCTCTTGTGACATAAATTCTGGCAATTCCATACGGTATTTAAGTTTTCTTTAGCTTTTGAAAGCGGGAATATAATGTGTTCCTCGGTCTATTTGCAAGTAAATAATTACTGAACATGGCTCAGCGCATGCAATATGTTTTTGTATTATACTTGTTGGCGGAGATTTTCTTAATAATATGTTTTTAAGAACAAAAAAATTTAAATGATACCCAAAATTTACTAACTATAAAAATAGCTGGGGCAATTTTTGAATAAATCATGACAAACTGAAAACAATTCTTCATTAAAGTAGCATCTATAAGTAGCTATATTATTTCTGTCCCAAACAATATTAAGCTCGAACTAGGTACATGAGTTAGACTATTGATACAGATAACCAAAAATATAATATAGTTCAAAATCTATAAAAAAAAAGTAATTCAGTTCAATGGCAAAAAATGTATTTCCTATAATGACTACAAAAACCATTAAAATTCGGTAAAACAAAATAAAAAATAAGCATATTGCTAAATTTTGTTAATATAAAATTTAAATATACCATAAAATTTAATTAATGATAATTATATAACCTAATAATGGAAGATAATATTAGTTAATGTTAGATAATATTATTGTAACGGCAAAAAAGAGAACACAAGCCCGACCGAGAGAAAACAGACTCTCTCTGTAACTCTCTGACTTAAGCAGGCTAGAATGGGGAGAATCTACATATAAGCCAGTGAGAGATCTAGACATCTATCTATCAGATTCAACCATATACATCACATCGTGTCATAACTCTACTCTAACGCTTTATTCTATAAAATCATTACAAGTCCAGTGCAGTTTGTGTAGACTTATAGCCATATTATAACAGTGTTTTCATATCTCTTCTAATTAATCAATCCCAATTTTCTCTCCTCATCAACTCCATTATATTATTAATAGTTAATGAGTAGTAATAAATAAATTTATTCATATTGAAGATACATTTTCAGGGAAATTTGAAATTTGAACACTAATAAAATAAAAAATAAAAATAACTATACCATGAATTTCCCATACTTCTTTCGAAACAGTTATATAGGGTGTCTCAGTTACTAATGGCCAAACTCTGGGAATCAATTGTACAGTTTAAATACAATAAGAAATGCCTTGTTAAATTTTTTTCAAAATATCATTCGTTCGGAAGATATTTCATATTTTGTGTTTTTCTAATTTTTTTACCAACTTATCGTATAAAATCGATAATCATTATATATGTGCTGAAGCTACAACAAATCCGATTACACCATTCGAAAGACCATTATTTTCCTGTCTGAAAATCTTGTTTTCGATTGAGGAGACTTGAAATTGAAGATTTTCAGTATTAGTTAAAAAGTTGGCCAATATCAGTTCAAACATTGTAATTACATTAAAAAATACCTACACCACGTAAAATTTCACAAAAAGTGCTTCGTTTAATGAACTGGTACATTGGTACATTTATACAGATATAAAAATCACTTTGTAGCAGGGTTTAAAATGATGATTGAATACCTGGTTCAAATTGAAATTTTTTTAAGAGGGAAAGGGAATGAATCAAAACTCGTAAATAAAACAAGTATTCTTTTTTAATTCACATAAACCAAATCAGAAAGATTCACATTTTAAAATAAAACGTTTCTTCTTGATTTTTAATGTGAATCTTTTACTGATTTGGTTTTTGTGAAATAAAAAAAAAAACAAGCTAAAAAATTAGTTTGCTGGCGCCAAAGAAGAAACTTTGTATTTTTTTAAAAAGTCTATTCGACGTTTCGGACAGCTTTGGTGTCCTTCCTCAGGAACTACAAAACAAAAAAATATGGATATCAAGAAAATTGTATGATAAAATTATAAAACATAAAACAATTAAACAATATTAGAAAGATATCGATACCTGTTAAGGAAGAATGGAGAATTAAATGTTTGAAGAGGTTATTGTTTGGTTGTAGAGTAAGGAATGCTTGCAAAGAAAACAGAGAGGGGAAATTTTTTCCAAATCAACAAACAGACATAGTGTTGTCTGTTTCATACAATCTCATCAACCACAACGCCATCCCCCCCGAGCCTACGGCCTTCCAAAAATTCACAAAATCGGTTTCCCCCTTAGACCTATAATTTCAAATATCAACTCCCATGCCTCCAAACTCAGTCAGTTTCTGTTGCCCGCAATACAACCCTTCAGTTATAACAACCCTTTTGACGTATAAAATTCTTTTCAATTATCGACAAAATAAAAAACCTTTCCATTCCTCCACAACACATCATGATTTCCCTAGATGTCACATCTCTCTTTACCAATATACCTACGGAGGTAGCCCTTAATATAATTCTGAATAACTGGTCACAGATAGAACCCCACAGCACTCACTCTAAAGATAGCTTTCTTCTCTCCCTTAAAATGTGCTGCACATCAGGTTACTTCTCCTTTATAAACAACTTCTACATACAAACTGACGGACTTGCAATGGGAAGTTGCCTAGCTCCTCCCCTTGCCAACATTGTTATGAATGACCTCATTAACACCAGCCTTCCCTCACTCAGTAACTCCATTTCATTCTTAGTGAAATATGTTGGCGACCTTTTTCTGACTGTCAATCCAGACGACATTCCCTTAATACTTGACACCTTTAATTCTTACCATTCACGCATACAGTTTACTCTAGAAACAGAACAAAGCAACCATATTTCTTTCCTTGACACTGTAATAATGCGACAACCAGACTAAACATTCGCATACAATTGGTACACCAAACCTACTTACTCCGGCAGACTGCTACATTTCCTTTCAAATCAGCCTTTACATCATAAAATTAATTCCATCAAAAACTTACATAACCGAGCCATTAACTTGGTCTGCACCTCCAGACGACAATATCAACAAGATACACAACATTCTACTACAAAATCATTATCCAAATCACCTCATCCTCGAAACATTCTGTAAACTAAAAAACAACCCTTAAAAAAACCACATGCCATTCCATGCCCGAGCCATCTGTATTCCGTTCTTTCATCTACACAAATATCATCTCATACAAAATCATGCATATTCTAAAGTCTATCATTCCCAATCTCCAATCTGGCCTCTACTCCTTCAACAAACTCAGCAAACTGTTCTCTAAACTCAAAGACCCCATTGAAACTTATGACAAAACGAACTCTGTTTACAGCATACTTTGCACTGCACCAAACTGTAACGCATGTTACATTGTTGAATCAAAACAACACCTACGAAAGAGACTTAGACAACATGAACTAGACATAGACATAGACAAAAAAAAATGACAGTACAGCCCTCACAAAACATGCACTCACCCTTGCCAACTCCTTTGGTTTCCGAAATGCGTCTGTCCTAACTACCCATTCCAACCACCTGAAGCAACTTCTTTCTGAATCCATCCACATTAACCACAACCCTAACTCCATCAACTACAAAAAAGACAAGGACGTCATTACCTCTTCTTACAACAAAATTTTCCGCTTCCTCAAACTCCCCCTAAACTACACATACCAACTTTCTATACTTTCCACCCATTTTCTTAGTTTATTTATATTCATTTATTTCTCTTATAATTACTAATTGAGTTGTTTTTCATTTCCACCACTCTTCATATTTCCCGAATTGGAAAAAAATTTCCCCTCTCTGTTTTCTTTGCAAGCATACCTTACTCTACAACCAAACAATAGCCTCCTCAAACATTAAACTCTCCATTCTTCCTTAACATGTATCACATCTTTTTGTAATATTGTTTAATTGTTTTATGTTTTATAATTTTATCATATACAATTTTTTTTATATCCATATTTTTTGTTTTGTAGTTCCTGAGGAAGGACACCAAAGCTGTTCGGAACGTCGAAGAGACTTTTTTAAAAAATAAAAAGTTTCTTCTTTGGCTCCCCAGCGAAATAATTTTTTTTTTTTAACTTGTTTAATTAACAACGGTCAAACATAAATATTATTTATATTATTAAAAAGAACAGACTTGTTTTATTTACGATTGTGTTTATTCGAATTTGAAAATTTCAATTTGAACCAAGTTTTTTACTAGGCTTTTTTTTTTTTTTTTTAATTTGAACTGTGCGATTGATTCTCAGAGTTTGGCCATTAAGGGATGAGACAACCTGTACATAAATCCACATAACATCCATATTAAGTCCATGTTTTCATATTTCAAATTTTGCTTAATTTTCCTAACATAAATATAAGGTGGAGGGGGGAGAATTGCCAGCTTCCCAGTCGAGGGCAGCTAGAGAAAGATTACATTGTAAAAAGCGCCAATTTTATACATTTTTGAATTTTAACATCTCAAGATTCCTCAAAATCATCTAGAAACATTTCTTTCAGAAAAAATGTTTGAAATAAAAGTGCAGTTACTATTCCAAGTTTAAAGGAAATCGTCCCTGGTGTTCGACGCACAATTCTGTAACGACGCACTTTCGGTTAACTGATTTTCTTCAAATTTGGAATACTAGCAATTTTTCTAATGTTTATTAGTATTATATTAGTGGTGTAATGACATTGCTATGACCTTCACAACACATAACAAAAAGAAAGAATAATTTATAACTAGTGGCCTAGCTGGCCGCTCTCTTCAAGACAAGGCCGCGGCCAAACAAACAAAACCAAGGGTCAATACTTTACATCAAAGCAAGCACCGATAATCTGGCCACTAACCTAAATCGTTGGTCACCGAACTAACCAAGGTCGCACAAGGTCGCACACTAGGACAGATGTCTTGGTGTGAGTGTTGCTAACACTGATATAAACTTCGCCCCATTGGAAGAGGGGATGATTATACTTCAGTATGTCTTATCATTATACACCAGCACGTCATTAGATCATTATACACGAGTACATCATTATACGAGCAGCAATTCCGGCGTCCCTATACAGGTTTTGTTTATACTTATTTCCTTAGTTGTGCATCTTAGTTCATTTATTTTAATAATTCTAAATTATTAGCTATTTATCTTACTTATTTCTAAGTATTTCTTGTTAATAGTTACCATTACTCACGTTTAAATTATTGTACAAATACAGTCTATTTTTATAAATTCAGTGTTAGTAATTCGAGATCTAACTTCCAAAAATCTCTAAACTAACTTCCGCCCCCTTCATGACATCTACTACATACCTCAGGAATCACAATAAACGATTCCACTACAATGGCAGAACCAATATGCAGTAATGAGTGGTACTTTATACCTCTTAATTGTTCCGATGTGGCATTGCATAGAGATATAAATTCTCAACTTCCACAAAACAACTAACCATTTTTTTTTTTTTTTGTGGAAAGTGCACTTTTAACAATACATAATTCCATGCAAGACACAATTTTCTTCAAATTTGAATTTTTGAAACATATTTCATTATCCTTTTTCCATTATTTTTCAAGCTTCTACGGCCATTCTCATGAAAAAATACTTTAGTTTCGAATTAAGATCGCACAATCTTGAAGAAGCTCATTGCAATATGGGCGAAACCTTGGTTTATAGCAGAACCAATGATACGGTTTGAAACCCGAAAGCTTAAAGTGTTTTTCATATTTTTCATTCTTGCTTGTATTATTTAATTAGAAGAACCACAAATGCATTTTTAAATTGCAGTTAAGAGAAAAGGAAGCCTAAAGAACTCCAAAAATTAATTTATTTAATTTTGAAGATTTTCAATTAAATACAAAACTAAAACAAAAATTAGTAAAGACTTTCGTTGCTGTTGACAGATTATATCCCATATTTTCATGTCCGTACCGAAATGGGATACCAAGTATGACACATACCAGTACAAACCACACAATACTAATCATATTTTCAAACCATAAACCATCTATTTTCGTAAAAACTGTTACAGCCCACTGAATATTATACAGGACCTGAGGTTTTGGCTGCCTTTTCTTTTATTTGATGTTGCCACCTGTTGGTGGAGTGTTCGTTCTCCAGCTGGGCAGTTCCTCGTTCGACAAAATCCCCTTAAGGGCAAAAAGAATGGCTCTATAGCGTCGAACGGTGGAAAAATCCGTCACCTATATGTTGCTACTCACAAGAAATTATTTCATTTCGGGCCCGAAAAACTAACTTAATTCACGTTGCTTCGCGCAACCTTCCCCACTGTTATACTGTAGCCTGTTTCCCCTTCTCTATGCTCCCCTCTTCTTCTCCGTCTCCGACCGTCCTTCCTTCCTCTTCTGAGGTCCGATTCCAACTTCCCTTTTCCTTTTACGACTAATTATCCTATTAAATTCTATTCTTAAACTATCCTATTGCTAACTTAATGTATCCTATCAAACTAACTTATCCTATATCTTACCCTAACTTAATTTACGGCCTATCCTAACACCTACATATTACCTTACATTCATTCTACTTTCTTACTTCTAAGGACCTTATTCTACCTTAATCTACAAAAAAAAAGGCAAGTCCTCGATACCTCAATTTCAGTTTTCCTTTGATCGTAATAAAACTTAATTTCAAAAATTTAACGGGATCGCTATACTTTGTTTTTTAATACTTATAATATTAGATTAAATCAGATTCTGGTGCCAGAGGCGCCCCAGTAATTACGACATTTTTTAATAAAAATGTATCAGTAAATAAAAATGAAATACGAAATATATTAATTATAAGTTTATTGCATTCAAAAAGCAGAAATTACAATAACAACAACAAAATTGAATAAATAAAGTAATTTGTGTTATTTGATAAGAAAATCATATACGAATTTACATCACATTGCGTCTTATAAATAAATTAACAGATAAACTTCGTCCAGTTTTTAAAAAACTATTACAAATTCCAAATAAAGGATAATAAACTTCAGGATAAATATTTATAAATAAATTTTATGGCATCAATTTCACTAGATCACGTTGTTAATTGAGCACAGATTAGTGGCTTTAAGATTAAACAAATTACATAAATAGGTAAAATATTCCATCGGTAAACAGAAAAGGACATAAATATAATATATATCTCTTATGCTATCAATATTAAATATACCCAATAGTTTCATTATTGATATTCGCCTCGTCATTAAGCAACTATCAAGGTTCGACTATGATTTTGAACATCGTGCATAAAATGAATGGGGATTTAACGATATAATTAATGAATCATTAATTATATCGTTAATTAAATTAATAATTTTGTTTAATTATATCCTCCTCGCATGAAATATTTTGCTTCGCACTAATTGCACACATGTGGCAGCGCGTTCCTGCAATGAAGGGTGGCTATCAAAGCCTACGCTAACGCGACCTCTATGGTTCTATTATGACAACACAATTGTAGTACCCTTTAGCCTCTTTGTTTGATTAGAATTAGGAGCCGAAAGAGATCTCCTCGGTAAAGCTTGAAGGCTTCAGTATGTAATAGTATCCAAAGAGAGTGAGTATTCGTAGCAGAGAAAGAGAGACACAATGACAGAACCACTCTCTCGCACTGGAGTGGGAGAAATCACATAAATACAGCAACAGGAGACAGATTGGAGAGTTAATACAACTGAGGTCACTCGCCAGTCATACGTGTCATTACCCCTTTTCCACTCTACCATACTCTATCATTACAATTGTAAAGTCCGGGCAGTCAGTGTCACTTAGTATATTATACAGTGTTAACCATAAGTTCATTCATTCAAACCAGACCATTTCTCTCCTCCAACAACCCTATTATAAGTATTTCCTTGTCGAACAGGTGACAGTTAACTTAATATCAAACATAAAATAGAATAAACAAGTTGTCTCTATTTCTCACATTAATTTCTTTCTCGCAAAATTAAATAGAATCTTTATTTTTCTCGCCCTCTTCCATATTTCACATCTTCATCTTTTATTAAATTCCAAATAGATTAAGAAACGGAAGTAAAACCAAGTTAGTTTTGGTACCTTTTAAATCGATTTATCGATTCAAAAATTAAAAATACCACGGGCTATAATAGAGGCACAAGCAAACTGAATAAACAATTCTGTCAATAAAGGCTAATCCTTTTGTTTATATATATGACAATCGAACCAACAGGGAATTGAAAACTGAATTATTTCAAACTTGTTACAAAAAAAAAAATCTGGGTGACCCATATAAAAAATAAAGTCAACTAAGAATATATTATTTATTATTTTTCTAACTTTAAAACTTTTTCAGTTTGTGAATGTAACGTTGCCGAAAATGTTTATTACAAAATCCCCCCCCCCTCCCCACACACACACACAAAAGAAATCTCGTTAATATTCATGCAAAGTAAGCGTCAGTCGATAACAGTGTCCAAATTGTTCGGGCATCTGTCATTCAAATAAATAATTATCTGTAACAACAGGTATTCCTTTTATAATTTTGATCATTTAGACAGACTTGCAGACCTAGTACCTTGACCTAATACCAAATAATACAACTAATGGATTCCATAAACGCATATAACCAGACTATTTTTTTTTGTTGCACTTTTCCCAGCAAACATTAACTACACTTCTAATAAAGTAAAGTAATTCCTATTTTTTCAGGCGGGCTTAGCATCCAACTACCAAATTAGGTAACATGGATGAGGGCGGAAGCACCTACTTTACCAGTGACATTTTGTAATCGAAATAAAAATTTAGCAGTTATACGTGGGAATCGAACTAGGAATCTCCCACTTACAAGTTCATGCTCATAACCACTACACCAACATCTATCCCTACAACTTCTAAATAGATGTTGTGGATTACTGATTCCGCGTATTATGTTTAGTTGCGCTTATATTTTTTTTAGTGCCGACAGGTCTCTCGCTAATCTAATTTCTACCAAATGCAAGATGATTCAGTAATACATTTTTATTTTGTTCTGATTATTTCAATTCTATCTCTATCTTAAATCTAAGGTTTTCTACTTCCCTTTTCCATATCCAATTTACATATTTTTCTTGTATTAATCTCACATGCATTTCAATATTTATTTATTGCCTAGAGCTTTATATATTTCATATTTTTCGAGCTTTATATATTCTCACTTATATAATGTATTCTTCAAATTTCCTTACGGCCACCAATGCACCAATATTTAATTTCCAATTAGTACTTTTTAACTCATTATTTTTCGTTATCATACGCATGTGCACATACAATATAAATCCGGCACACAAATAGAAGCATCTATGATGGTAACATACCAGATTATATGCGTCAAATAAAAAAAAATAGATTCAGCATGTCTTAATCCACTAATCCACTAAGTATTGATTTCGAAAATGTTTAGGAGAAAATATATTGTACAGTAAATCCATAATATTTAATTGAATTTAAATATTAGCTTCAAGAATTCATTATTATCATTAATAACATTTTTTTTTGTAAGATAATGTACACATGACTTAACAAAATCAAAAGTAGAGTAACAAAAGAATAATAAAATTATTAAATTGATTATTAAAGTGAAATTAAAATTCAATCATTTTTAATTAATGTAGACTTAATTAAATTAGAAGTTTGTATTTTAAATAATTAAAAATAGCCCCAAAATTTGCTTTTTCACACCAAAGAATGAATGTCGACCTATCAAAACTGATAAGATAATAAATCCCAGTTGTTGGTTTCGTTTATATAATTTATATCAATTTCTAACACCAGCCTTCAAGATCAGGTCATTCTTCGGCTGTTGCTGATGAGGAATTGCTCAAATGGGTGAAGCGGGATCTGTGCCTCTCATTCGAGGATTAGCTACAGTAGTGGAGATATCTAACGCCACAGTGAGCCGTCATTTCAGAAAGATCCTCAATGAAAGATCAGATCCTCATGAAATGTCAGAGCCCCAAAGTCAAAATAGCGTATCGATTTGTCGTGCAAAAAATTTGCTCTAAAGTCCAAAAGATAACCGCTTTTGGAAAAAGAATAATTACTAGTGATGAAAAGTAGATATGTTTGAAAAATGTAAACAAGCGTAAGCAGTTGGTATCACAAGATCATGCAGCCAAGATCGTTTCGAGGAAAAAGGTCATGCTTTGCGTTTGGTGAAATTTGGAAGGTGTTTTGCATTGTGAGCTTGTTGCAGACGTCAGAGCTGTGGACTTTGAACTTTATACTTTACAGCTGGATAGAGTTTATGAAGTCTTAATAGCAAGATATTACTTTCTAATCAACTGAAATTAAACTATTTATTCAACATGATAACGCTGCCGCGCATGTTCCCGTTTGACATCTAAAGTTTCTTCCAATCTATGGCTTATTTTCACAAAGCATGGTATTTTTAAAATTATTAATCAGTGCATTAAGATGCGAGAAAGAATTTTTCACCTCAAAACTAAAGGAATGATACCGTCACCAAATTGAAATGCTTACGGAAAATTGGGTGAAAGTGGTAGAAAATGAAGGTAAGATAAGATTTGGACGATAAGATTCAAATAAGCATTTTTACTACTTACTTTTAAGTAAAACTGTTTTTATACACAAAAACTATGTCAGCCCAATATCGAAAATAAATTCTGTTTTTGAAAAAATATGCACTAATGAATTCAGAACTAAAAGAATTTAGTTAAGTCTGATTTGAAGGAATTATTTGAGGAAAAGAAATTAAATGAATTCTAGAACAGTATCTTGTTTATAAAATCACTTGACACGTATCCAAATGAAACACGTATCTAATTAAACAAAGTTGAAAGGTCTCGAGACTGTAATATAGCAGATAAGAACAAAAAGTCTGTGAAGAATTGAACATTAAGTAGGCCATCAGCTTCACTGAGTAGCTAGTAAAGTATCATTTTAAGGGAAGATCTTTAAGAGACGACTGTTTGGTTGTTGAAAAGGGTTATGGCAAGAAAAGGAAAAAGGAAGAAATGATATAACGGAATGAGAAAGGAAAAAGTAGCGACTTTACTCTTTTCATTAGGATGTCGCACGCTGACAAAGAGTGACAAAGGAACATCTCTCCCACTTCGTCTTAGCCATTTCTAGCGAGATGAAAAACAATTCATCTTGTAAGCAACCTCATCCCCTTCGGACATCCTAAAACTTCTTTTCCTCTTCTCGCTACCCTCTTTTAACTTTTCTCTCTTCTTATATATATATATATATATACATACATACCTTGGACGTTTTCGGACAAGAAAACGGAAGATGAAAAGAGGTCTCTGCCAGGTTGGCTGGTAGACAGTGATAGGGGCGACAGACACAACGTAGCCCCTAATAAATTGTTCAACATTTATTGTCTGCTCTTGCTAGGAAAAAGAAGAGTACATCTTATGAAAGGGCAAACACCACATTACATCCCTTTAAACTAATAACACAGAACAAGGAATAGTTTACTCATTCAGACACCAGCTTATTCTTAAAACATTCTCCATTGCTAACGTTATTTAAAGAAGGTTGATTTAAAAGTTACATGAATAAATATTAAATTAAAATTAACAGTGTCTTAGTTATTTATTTGTGATTAAAAAAATAAAATTAATTATGGTATCTTCACAGATCAGTCTGTCAGAATTGGTAATGCAATTTATAAAGATGAGAAATTTAATGTGAATTAATAAACAATGTTACAGATCTAATTATTTCCCTACAATGCAGAGTAAAGTAAAACCATTAAAGATACTTAAATTCTTCTAATTATTTAACTTAAATTAACTGCCGCAAATGTTGATGCAGCGTATTTTAAAGAGAATCATTAAAAAAAAAAAAAAAAAAAATCTGTGCTG